>CCAG010005570.1:0-28068 GCA_001077435.1 Glossina morsitans morsitans
CATCTTTGATATATGTATGTTTTTTGTTGAAAATAAAAAAAAAAGGGGGGGGGGTGGGGGGGGGGGGGAAGTTTTGCCATATATCTGCCAGACATCATTGACGTAACATAAAATTTAACCAATAATCTGTTATCCATTACAATTAGATCAATTAAAAAGGAGGAAAAGAAGAAAAAACGAGCACCATCAATATCCGAGAAGACCCAAAAAGAATACGGAAAATAGAATTGTCTAAGACGTAATTGCAAATATAAATGAAAAACTACGTGCATGGACATGCAAAATTGTGTCAACGCTTGCGAACAGATGAAGAGCACATGCTGGAGAAAAAACCGACAAAATATTTCAGCGAAGATTGCCATCGGTATTATTATCAACGATAAGATCAAACTCATTCCAAAACAACAAAGTAGTTATTGCTCGACTTAATGCGAATTTTTGGACACCCATCAGACATATTTTAATTATTTAAAATATATATATATATATATATATATACATGACATCTGCCTTCATAGGTAAAATTATAATACGAAGTAGCGTTCAGCGCAAATGTCCAGTGTAAGAGAAGGTTATCGCACTCGCATAGAAACCATCACAAATCATCGTAACCGTATTGCTCGATATGACAGAATGGTAAACTTAATATAACTAACTATAGGGAGTAAGGAAAAGTTCTAGTCATTCGAATGTTTGTGCGGACATGAAATGTAAATAGATAAAGTGGCTTTTGACTCAAACGAAATTAAACACTTGCGAGGGCATTCCAATGGCAATGCAACGGTTACGTTGAGGACGATGGCGACGACAGCAACGACAATGGTTGCAACAAGCGGAAACCGGAAATGGTTTAACGACATTGTCCTTATGTGTATGTATGTATATGCATGTAAGGATGCATGTTCATGTTTGAATGCGAGTTAAGCCATGAAGTGGCTTATCATCAATTTGGTCAAGTATGAGAGTGGCTAATGCAATTACAACTGAAGATCCACAAAACAAAAAAAAAAGTGGCTGAATATAGTTTCGAATTCTTTTGACAAAACAACAGAGTATACATCACAAGCATGTTTGATAACTCGTACGCACACGTAGCACACGCACACACGCAAACGCACAAACATGTAATTAAGGCAAATTCAATTAAATTTTTTTTGGTCAAAAGTAACAATTTGCAAACTACCTATTAGTCAATTGTCTTTGTTCAAGTTTCTTGGTTTCGTATATAAGTGCTCAAAAATTACAATACGTCCGGCATATCAACAAGCATTTATGTCAAGATGTACTTCGAACAACACGTTGCCCAAATAGCATTGAGCATTTCAATGACAAAATTAAGAATAATTGCATTCTTATCAGAAAAAGAAAGAAACGGTAATGACATTTTTTCTGCAATATCATAGTTCCCTGACCTTAAACCTATTTTGGGAAAAAATTACATCATTTCGTGCTTTAGACTTTTTCTCTTTTTATAGCATTCAGGCCGGATCTAGCCTATGCAAAGCTTTTGGAAGCTTCCTCTACTTCTAAGGAGTTTCTTAAAGGTTGTCCTTATCAGTCGCGCCACGTTTTCTCAAAATTACGAACTACGATCCTTTAAATTTCCGATAGTGACAGGCCGGAGTGTTCTACTCTTCCTTTCATTGCGTTTTAAAAATTTATAAAAAGTTAAACCGCTTGATCTTATACTCTCTGTTGCAACTGCCTTTTGTAACTAGAGCTATCGATCTCCTCCCCTCTTCGAAGAACATGAGAGAATGCAAATAAATGATAATTGATCAAATCTATTAAATAATCAAAGCTTGTATTACTCCTCTGCTCTGACAAGAAACTTTTACACTTATGTCACTTTAAGTTCTTATTAGTCTTACATGTAGTGCGTGACGATTTGAACGCAGAGGAGGAGAGCATTATAAGCAAATGTCACACTAATAACATGCGGTTAAATTCAATTTAAAGTGTAACGAAGTTTGTGTATTTCAAGAAGTTGAATAAAAGATAGTGAAATGAAAGCAGAAATTACAAGAAGAAGAAAGAGACTCTTTTCTTAAAAGAAAATGGTTTTCATTTCTTCTAAACTTAATATGCATTTCAAGTAATTCAAATTTCTTCCACAATTTCTTCCAATTATGACCCCATTACCAGCTTTAATTATATTGAATTAAAATATTCATAGAACGTTTTAATTACAAAGGTGAAAACGCATAAAAGATCTTCAATCCGCTTATTATTATCGAGCTAGACTGACTGTTAAATACCCTACACCACAATTCTTGTTTTTGCCACAGACCACAAAAATTGTACCCTGGTTTTATATGAACTTACTATTATGGAACTGTATACTAAAAATTACACGTTTCTGCTAACATAGACTTACTTTCCGTAAGAATCGTTATGCTCGAGAGGTTCAAAGATTGCGGTACGTTGTTAAAACTTAGACCCTTCTGCCTTAAAAAGCAAGAAATTTTCCTGGAAGTCCTTACATAGGCGATCCGTACACTGAACGCAAGAAAACAGTTTAGACGGACGGACACACAAGCTTGGATTCATTCGGAAATTCGAAATAATAAAAGATGGATCTATGCCAAGTCCTTGGCTGTTGTACCTATCCACATATTTCTTATGTTGGGTATAAAAAGGTTTATCGTATAATTGAATGAAAATAATTTCAGGGAAAGATTAAATACATACAATGTCCTTTATACGCCAGGGGGATTGTTACGGAAATCCCAAATCCAGTTCATTCCAACTAATTAATTTTCAAAGAAAATAAATTTCCGAGAGAGAGCGTAAGTTCGTGGCGTGACATAAAGCTGCCGGCCGAAGAAAAAGATTAGCGGAAAAGCACATTAACATATTAAAAATGGCGCTATGAACTTAGTTAATAGTAATATGTTTGTAAAAGTGTATATAAACAGAATATTTACGCAAGGCAGAGTCAGTCGAAAAAGAAAATTTGAGTCTAGAAGTCGAGATTATGGCCGAAATAAATTGTAAATAATCCCATCCTTAAAGAATAATTAATTGTACGTAAAAAAGAAAATCACGCAATCTAGTGATACGAACCGTATGAAGAAAAGAATTTCCTAACAGTATGGTAACAAGTGATAATAATTTCTCATACGATAATTCATAATGAAAATGAAACACAGTGAACATCTCAGTTCACGTAGGACTCTTCAAAAGTGTGTAACAATTTTTATATTACCGTTTGATAATTTATGAAGTTATGGTATTGCGCTTTGCTTAGCTTTGGAGTAATGAACAATGAACTGAATTCCATTTGAATCCGTTAAGTAAGCAATAAATAATGCGGAATATGGGCTAACATTTCTCAAGGCATGACATAACTGAAAGATCTCTTGCCACATGTCTAATGTTATTCTCACCCAATATCGTTAGGACGAAACATTTTCTATACTAACCTAAGATGGCGGCACTTTTTATTTTTATTATTTATATTTATTTAAGCAATAAAGTTAGAAAAGGTTATAAGAGAATCGTTTCTTTGTTTTGCGGAAAAAAATTTGAGTACTTTTTTCATTCAGATGCCAAATTTATTGTTACTTTACATTATTGTTGTTTATGACTTTCCGTTTAAAATTTTCCTTAAAAAGTTAGGCCCAAATGCTTGCAAATGCCAAATGCTCGCTCATGTATTGTGTAATTAAAATATTTTGAGAATATCAAGCATAATTTATAAATTATATCACGTTATGCTAATACAACAACAACAACAACAACAAGCATACAAAATCTACTTATGCTTAAAAACAACAACAAAATTACTAAAATGTCAACGATTGCAATACATATCTGAATGCAGTACATTATTAAAATTCCAGTCACGTTACAAATAAATCCTCATCCACATACGCACACATAACGCATATAATATACACATATTTATGCATACGCATATGCAAACGCACATGCAAACAGATAGAGTCTCGTTTCCCAACTTTATAAATTGTCATATTTTAATGATAAGAAAGACAATTTTTATGCACGTCTTTTATTTGTGTATATACATACACACATGTATTGTATAAACATGTATATATATGTATATGTATATATGTATTATATATATTTACATATAAATATTTTGTTATGTTTAAGAGAATGAAAGAAAGAAAAACCAGAATTTATATTCATATCCTTGCAATCGTCCTATGCATACACACTTACATAAATGCATGTATGCATGCATGCATGCATGCATACGTACTCAAGCTCAAGCTTATGAGATGATATGAAAAAAAATGTTATTTTTGGTCAGATTTATGACGACTATCCTTAGGAGATTTACTATATAAAAGAAATTAAATTTTCTCTTATTTCTTTTACTAATTTATTTATTATTATAATAAAAAAAAAGTCTAGTAAAATAATATAATTATAATGAATAACGGAATAAATTAAAATTAAAAAAATATACCTATACTTAAGAGTTTACAAAAAAAAAAAAAAGAAAAAAAAGGATAACATATGTCTGGTATGCATTTTATTATGACTACAAGACTGCTTAACGTCCAACTTTTATATAGAGCTCCATACAATATATTTTTAATATTCGTAATGCAATGTGTTCTTATACATATATATGTATACATATATATATATATTATACACATATATATATATATATATATATGTCTTAACTAATGATTGATTCATTTTTTATACCCTACGCCACCTGTGATACAAGGTATGTTAAGGTTGTGCGTATATTAAGTTTGTTTGTGTAAGCCCTGCATAAAAATATTTAATTTTTAACATTTTCCGATGAATATTTCTCCATTTGGAGCACGCAGTCCTATCATAAAGGGTTATAATGAAGAGCATGCACTTATAGGGACAGAAACTCTAATTTCTATGACGAAAGCTAAAAAATAATAAAAAATTTTAAGATATAAATCATTGGAAAAATTTAGATCACGTCACGTGATGTCTTGGGCATCCTCCAATATGCGGGCTCTCAAGAAAAGTGTGCTTTGCATGGAAACAATGTCGACTTTTGGGTGCATTATTACTAAAACGAGTCAATAATTGCACCAAATTAAGTGGTGTAGTGTATTTATTTACCAACCTTGGCCTACCCTAGTGTCCTCACTCGTTTAAATTAAATTATTTTATATAACATAAATGACGTAATGTGGCCTATGCCTTTTTAAACATATTAGGTTAAGAATCATAGATTCTTTTAGAAATCAATTATGATTATTAGACGGAAACAAAACGATTCAAAGTTTGGAAAGAGCGAAAAAATAATATAGTTTCAATTACAAACGTGAAGAATTTCTTTATTTTTTTTTTTTATTTTTTTTTTATTTAATTTCAACTCTTATACTCGCTGAAAATAGAAACGCTCTATCTATATGTGCGTGTGTGTGTGTGTGTGTGTGTGTGTGTGTGTATAATAGAGCATTGTATGCTTGTGCCAGGGCATTCACATAATATAAACTAACCTAGATCCTAGTAAGCTTAAAATACTTACATACATGCACACAATTTACCAGTCAACTATGCATGGATAGGAAAATAGTGTGCGAGAGGAAAAGGAATAGGGAGAAGAATTTTCTGCTACTATGAACTTTAAGCAAAGCACAATGTATCACATTACGTTCAGTTGAAGTAAGACCAACTTTTTTGTATGAACTCCATCAGCTGATATGGCGCGCGCGGGCACGTTTCAACAGCTTTAATTCTTCTTTTGTATAGCATAAATACATGTGGATATAGGATATAATTCGACTCTTAAATTTTCACTATAGATCTTGGATATATATATATATATATATGTTGGTACGTATACATGCATGCATGCATACATACATAGATACATACATACGTGGTTCATGCGAGGGTTAGATGAAAAGAAAAGAACGCAATATGATAGTCAACGATGTTTGATTATCTTCCACATATATATTTTTATTTCAATAACAAGCTTTATTTTCTGTAGCGAATCGAAGTGATTTTATGTGAAAATTTGTTACTAAAGAGATAATAAAACATCCGCAAAATGATTCAAAATAAACGACACAGCGTCAAAGCAAATTAATGTTCATTTTTTAAGAAGACATAGAGATGCGTTTTACGCACAATGCCAAAGGAGCTAAACGTAGTGCTCGCTTACTAATCTATAAGCAGCAGAGTCTTTTTGAAGAGTGAATAAAAAAAGAAAAAAAACTAAATCGGCGAAGGAAGAAAGCAAAAAAAATATATTTTTGAAATTTGTCATACTTTGCCTCCCTAAAGAAATTGCCTAAATTCACTCTCAATAAGGAGAGAGAGAGAGAGAGAGAGAGAGAGAGAGAGTGCTATTGTTATAATACAGCAGTCATAGACGATTGCTTCAGAGATTTTTCAGTACGACATCTAAAGAATGAAAAGATTAATCCAAAACTCACACAAGCGTATAGGCTTTTAGAACTAATTCCCAAGTCGTGAACTTTTTAATTTGCCCTCGCATATGGATTTGCAAATCTGCAAATGTACGCATGAAAAATAGACAAGAGTTCAAATAAGCCATATGTATAGCAAACTGTGTGTTGCAACTGTAGTTTCAATTCGCTTATATGTTTGCTTTAACTAGCAGAGCGAACTACTAGTGTAGTTGGCTATCTAATCGATCATATGATTATATGGAATAGCACACAACAACTTGACAGGGTTTTTTTTTTTTTTTTCTAAAAATTGTTTATGGCCGTTTATCAGCTTGTAATTAATACTTTCAAGGAAAAAAAAATTTCCCCTAAAAACTTTCATGCGTAATATTCCTCCCTGCGCAAAAAAGTTCGATTAAGAAATGATATAAAGACTTACGATCTACCATAAGTTGGTAAATTAATGCATTAGAGAATAAAAAATTCAATTTCATTCGAGTTTCTTTGATTTGATTATCTTAAGAGCGAACTAGAGTATAGATGGCATTATTCTTATCCTCTATATATATAGAGAAAATCATATGCTGCATGAATAATTTAATCGATTTAATTTAAAGAAAATTATATGTTTTTCTGAATAGAGTGAATCCATGATATTTTTAACATTTTTCATTTGCTTGCATTTGGAAAAATGCGCCATTTTAAAGGATTTCGTCACAGCTTTAAATGGAAGTTGTTTACTGTAACGTTAGGCGACCACGTACACGCTTTGTTAAGACATTTCAGTTATGATGGGGAATGCCAATCATGAAAAAGTAAACAACGTTTATAATGTTTTCATTTTATTTAATGTTTAATTTTTTTGCTTCTTCTTGTTCTTCTTCTTCTTCTTCTTGTTTTGATACGCGGTCATATTTGTTATCGCCATAAATTTTTATGCTTATTTATTATTTTGTGGCACGAGAGGGAGAATGATAATTAAAAATAAATCAATTTTCAGAATAAATTTGCCAACAAAAGCTAACAAGCATACAATAACAGCAGTAACGCACACACAATACACTTACACTTAACTGCACTACGCTACACTACACATCGCATGCATTCACATAATGGACTTCCTTAATATGCATTAGCTGGAAAATATGATACGTTGACTACATTTGCATTGGACTGGTTCAACATTTCAATTCTATAATTTGTCCTGATTCGTCCTTTCCCATATACATGTATGGATATACTTTAGCAACTTTTGGATCATAATGTATTAAGCGAGGGGCGAATACACACATTTTCACCACATAATTAAATAGTTAAGTATTAAACGCGGTTAAAAGACATTAACTACAACGTCATGAACCAATTTAATGACGAGCCTTCACCATTATTAAGGGTAAACGAGCAATAATGAAAAATGTTCATGTACCCTCTGTTACTATATAGTATGTAGTATGATGTACAAAGGTTATTTAGAGCGTTTCAAAAGATTTTTATACATATATATAAATTTGCCTTCGTTGTTCACAAAAACCATGTTAATATATGAACGTTTTTCGAGTTTTTATGGCAATGAGATAATAAACAAATTCTAATTAAATATTCACTGAAAATTTCGATGAATACACCGAGGGACAAAAGCATTTTAGACTACCGTTCACATGCCTTGCTTGCATTATGTTATTGGCAATTCTTTAATGTTATTATTTATTTTATTATAATTTAAATTTTGTATCTTTTTTGATATTACGATGACAAGATTAAACAATTTTTGTTAAAATTTGAATAAGATGAAGGTATCTTATGCGTAACTGATTATCACTTCTTTTTTTTTTTTATCCTTTCCAAAGGGAAAGGCTTGCATTGCATCAAGTTTTGCTACAGAGATTTTATTCGGTATGAAATATCGAGTCAGATTAGCATCACTAATGAATTCTAAGATCGAATTATATTAACTTCTCTTACTTTGCGTAATTGTTACATCTTCGTTATCTGAACCGTATACAAGAATGTAAAAAAATTTCAAAAAATCATAATTAAATTCTGAGAGTTTCTACAAGCGCTTTGTGTACTCTTTGCTTTTATTCAGGTACTATCGAAGGTACTGTCTTTACTCTCTTACTCTCTCACTCTCTCTCTCTCTCTCTCTGCTTCTACACTACCAGTTTCTCTCCTCCGATTAACATTAGCTCCTTTTCATTGCGTCATTTCCATGCCCATCGTTACGCACACTACTTAAAGGATTGCTTAATAGCTACTTTGATCAGAGTGATCAGAAGAAAACGGGCAGAGCAACTCTTGCCAGGATTTGAAATTTCATTGAAACGTGATTCGACGCATGACTCGACATCATCAGTTTGGCTTTATGTTATCTCGCTCATTAACATTCTCTCTTACAGTTGCAATATATCTATGAATGAGTAGCATTTGGATTCATTCGCAGTAAGCGAGAAGGCTTTAATTAAAAATCTCCATTATAACGATACTGATGTGATAAGCTTTTCATTAGATTATCATGGGTGGGCATGTGCGCAATAGTTTTCGTATACTCATTGCCAATATTCTGCCTATGGTAGCTTGCACATACCTATAATCAAAATGATTGGTTACCTTGGTTTAAAATAAACTAAGCAGGTGATGAACATAAAAAATTCTTGTCTTTTTTCTACATCTTGTAAGCAAATGGCTAGGTGAGAAAGTAGTTGAACTACGTTTTCCAAAAAAAAGAGTTTGATTTTTTACGTTCGATATTAAGCCTTAGTGAGCGTAAAGTGACAACGTGAGCGAAATCAATTATAACGAAGCTTCTGAAAATACCTTTTTGTTTTAAATCGATTCCAAAGGCTTTTTTCCAATCTTATTATTTTTCCTCTCAAAGGAAATTTAGCTTAGGCGAATATTATTCGGTTTCCGAGGTTAACAAAATCTTTTTTCTTTCTTAGAATTTTTTTTATTTTTTTTATTCGAAATAAAGAAGTACAGCGAGTGGGTCCAAATGATTAAATCGAACGGAAAAAGCTGAAAGTTGAATCAACATTTTCATCTACATCAAGATCGCAATCAGCGTATGCCTTTTCTCGTTTAGCATATGTATTAAATATGATTTTATATGCATTCTAGATGTATGTAATATGTCGGTCAATAATTCCCAGGAGTAAGTAAGGAAGAATGTTTTCTTTACAAAATTTGAAGTTTTTCTCGAGTAAAGCCCATTTCAAGAGTGATACAATCAATCAACTCTTCTCTAGCATTTCATTTAATAATTTATGGGACGATTCGTCAACACTCTTTGAATATGTTTCGGTTTCGGAGATGATCTCATCATTTTATCCAACTCTTCTTCGCTGAAATAGTCTTCCAAGATTTTCAAACAGATAAAAGACCCTGAGGGGCAGATGTGTGAGATAGTAATTCAAGCTTCAATTGATGCATTACTACAAACTACAATTGATGCATTGTTGTCATCGATTCGTAACATATTATCTTTGCTGTTGAAAGTTTCTCCTGCACAAATTTTTAACCAAAATACTGAATGTACTGTGTTTTGGTATCTGTAGAATATCAATTCGCTCCACTTTTTAATTATAAAAAACAATTTTCAAGACCTTTTCTTTTCCATGACCACTTACTTTCTTATACGACGATCCCTTGACGAGCAAATAGAAGTGAGGAGAGAGAAAGAGATTGGAAAGTTGTTGACCGTAACCTAGTGGGTACGCGGGTTTATGCCAGTCTGGACTGAGGGTTCACTACATCTACGACCGAAGAATGCTCCATCGCGTAGAGATTTGAACCCGTGGACGCTGACGTCCTTATATGAAGCTTGATGTTTTGTCCTTCCTTGCTTCCATCCTTTTTGGGCGACCACCACGTTCAGCCCCAACGATATTTGTAAACCATCGAAAAATTGGAGAAATATTATTGGAACACCTTTTAAGCCAATACTAAGCTTGAACGATATCTGGTTTTCTTTCATTGCTTTGGAAATAAAATTATGGTAACGTCATTAAATCAACGGTAATTCGCAAACAGATGACCGAAATAACATGAAATTTTTTTACACAGGTGTCATATGACGATTACGTTTTTGTTTGTGTCCGGTCTGGAAATTATTGACTGATATAATATATTAACTGAGATTGTAATCGACATTATTGAGGCATACATTCATTCCCTCGGCATTAGCTTTATATATGTACAAATTGATACACAAGTGAAACTACGTGTACTACAGATAAACACGACGCATATACACAGCAACTTAAATTTACAATAATTATGTACAAATATGTTTATTGCCGGAAAGTCAAAGAATGCGATAATTGCTTAACATAATTGAAAAGAGAAGAGAGAAAATGGCAAGACACTGCATACAAATACGAAATATTTGGCATAATTTCCGCTATTCAATGCGGTAGAGCGAAAAATTCTCAAGTAAACAGATAATTAAAGCGAACTCAATAAACATAGAGCAATAAATGACCTCAATATTGTTGAAATGCGCTTAATTAAAAATGTCCTTTTATTGTAAGTGTGCGCGTCTCTACCTCCTTTGGGAGAACAAAAGCCGTGATTAATATATTACTAAATGAAAACTTGCTTCTTCTTTTTTTTTTTTTACGGAATACGAAATAAGGCAAAAAGAGAAGTCTTTACAAATTAAAAATTTAAAAGCTAAAATCTGTCTTTCCGTTCTGGGCTATACTTTGGGGCGAGAGTATAATAATCAGTTGTTTTTTTTTTTTATTTTTTTAATTTTCCTTCTGCATAAATCACACAATCGTAAAATAAATACAAAACAATGGATTAAATAAAACAGAAATTGCGCGCTCCAGGAAATCGTTTACATACTTTGTGATCTCATGAATTTATTGTTAAATAACTTAAATTAAATATTGGGAAATCTATATGAAATCTCAAAGTAAGTTACCGTACGAAATGTTCACGTTCGAGTTAACATTCGAGTTAAATTTGTAAGAGATTATTTCCACTAAATTAAGGCGCATTATTTCCCAGTTAATCCCCAATTAAGATTAAAAAAAAATTGCGCATAAAAAAGAGATTAAGATATTTTGAAAAACATGGATAGGCAGAAAAAAACTTTAGAAACTGTTTACGTAATGCCCGAAAAAAGTGAATACTTAAGCGTGCAACCAGAAAAAGAAGATACAGACTGCGAAAGAAAGTGTTAAGAGGAAATAAGTGGACCGCGAACAAAATAAACTGAAAAGCGAAAGAGGGTGATACAGTGAGACAAAGAGACAGGCAGATGGTAGTGTGGGGGACAAAAACATAAATGGATCTTTTTTGGTTTGACTTTCTTTCTGTGCAGTTTCAAGGATTGAAAAAGAAAACACGATTTTCTCTTTATGCATTTTTTTTTTTGTTTTGCGTTTACCCAACTGACTTCAAATACAATAATAAAACAAGTAAAAGACTGTAATGATCCCCAGATGATTCCTAAAAACTTCACACCATTTCACACCATATAGCTATTCATTGAACGGCTTTTCAAAATAAGGCGTTGTATGGGCAGTGGTCGAAAAAGGGGTTCGATTCAAACCATTTTTAATACCGTTTCGTTATTGAAACAAAACCTGTCGGGATGTACTCAATTCCATCAAAATTTTTCACGAAATTACGATGGACAGACAGACGGATAAGCTTAGAACGATTCAGAATTGCTTTCTGAATCAATCTGTCTGTTTCAAGTCCTTCACGATATTGCTTACATCCGCACAAAGTTAGCTCATCTTTGCGCAACATGTGGTGTAGAATATAATGAACTCTATTCAAATGGCATACAAAGTTTCCTCAAGAGCAAAAAAAGCGGCATACCTACAAGCTAAAAAGAGGAATTTTTCGTGTTTAACATTTAGTCCGCTTTTCAAAAGCGTACGGCGGATAAGTACGTAGTTATTTTGAAATTTTTTTTTCTTTTTGGCTCATTCAGATACCAAAGACTTCATACCACTTCTGAGTACATTTAAACATGTCCCTCTGTCTGTCTGTAATGAACAATTGTTAGGCTAACTTGTTTGTTAAATTTTTGCCCACAGGCAAAGTTTCAAAATGGACGTGATCCGCTTACAAAGAAATCTCCAAATTTACAACAACTTATAAGAAACAGATGGCGATCTAGAATTTGACAAAAATATTTATGAGGACAATTTAAAAGTGCGGTAGCGAAATCTAAACATTAACGCGTTCCTAATTAACAAAAACTTTTTTACGTGTTTGGTTAACGTCACTGTTGGCTATGCAAGACTTGTTCGAATGCTTAGTTGATTCACTTAAAGCAAGATATACGCCAAAGTTCCTGTGGACTTTAATCAAACAACAGCATTTGTTGAAAGTGTGTTTTCTACCGAATAATTAAAGAACACATTTTTTTTTATTAATTACTCGATGCTATAATTATTGTGGAGCACTCGAAAGAACCAGCCAAAAAATATGCGTTAAAAGAAGAACAAAGAGAAAATCAAACAACATTTTTTTTTATTATATCGCAACATTATCTTCGACTTTCGGAAATTTTGCTAATATACATTTTCGTTTTTTCATTCTTTAATGCAACTCTCTTTTATTTACGTTTAATGCTAATGTAAAAGAACAAAAGGCAAATCTTTTACGTTTATTTTTAATTAGCGGTTCGTTAATCAGAGCGTAGCGAAAACGGAAATTTTTACGCGGCAAATAAAATGCAATCAAATAGTAGCATAGTAGCCGGCGGACGATTAAAAGCAAACATGAGCATAAATAATGAGAACTGCAGAAAACTGTTGGTATATCAGATATATACTCGGTTAGTGTTCCCTCGTCGCAGGCAAATCGATTTGGTTAAGAAGAAGTTTTTTTTTTTTTTTTTTTCTTTTTCGTATCGCATTAATGAAGACATTCTAACAAAAATTATCTACTTTCGTTTGCCATTGTCACCGGTTGACTTTGCAACTAAAAGCACGAATGAATAGACCAAACCGAATAAATAGATATTAAGGTCAACTATTTATGTAGGAGGAGAGGTAATCAACGATACCTGGATGGGTAACAGGATCATTGCAATTTCATCTCATCATGAATTTACTTGTTGCTTTTGCCGTAAAATGTGTAGGGTGTTGTAATATACACAAAGTCCCGAAGCAATTTATAGAGATGTTTCATGAATTTTTCACGCTCTGTTGACTTTATACCATTAAAGTTCATGTTGCTGTTGCAGTAAAAGTGTTCATTCACTTGCTTATCCTTTACTTTTTCTCATTCTCATGCATATGCCCGCCGCATATTCGGCAGCGTTCTCTCCATTTCAAGCAGACATCTGAAAGTTCAAACGCGAACTATAAAGTTAAGTGGGAAACAACATCATGCATTACCGATTGTGAAAGAGGAGGTTGAGAAAAAACTCTTACACACCTATGGTTGAAACATAAATTTCCAGAGTTAACTGACAGCAAACACCAAAAACAAACAATAAAAAAACAAAAAAAAAAAAAAATCAAGGAAAAACACAGCAGCAACAAAATCTCGAAAGGCATGCTTGCGTACTGTCGTTGGCATAAAAAAGCTACGAACAACAACAACAACAACGGCAACAAATAGCAATAAACCAGACATGGTGGTTCTGGTGGAAAAGGCAATAAACAAGACCAACACTTGACGAGGCGCTATTTCGAAAACGACGGATTCGAAGCATACTTAAAAACAAAAGGCAGTAAGACTGGATCAAAATCCAAAAGCTTAAAACATCACTGCAGCAAGAAAACCAAAATCCCGTTATTTTCTACATCATTTTCTGTTCCAACAAACATGTATTTGCGAATATGTGCACAAATAAATCTTGTTAGGTAAGTGTTTAAAAGAAACAAGCAAAAAAAGGAAAAAGAAAAAAACAAAAAATCAAAAAAACTTTTTAATGTTCACTGAAAAAATATTTGAACTAATTTTACGTTTCATTGCTGTACATCCTTTCATAGATGCACCACGTAGACATTTATTCTTCTGGTGTTTCTTTTAATTTGTAAACGTTTCTGAAAACGAGTCAATAAATTTTCTTTACTTCGGAACGAACTTTAGATACCTACTTTGATATCGCCGCCTCATCTATCTATTCTGGGATTTGATTGGAGAAACGCTACCTTACCTTACGAATTAAGGAAATTTTTACTTGATTGAAAGAAATTTTCTCTTACAAATGACGATTATAATCTCAACTGATTTGGTTAGATCAAGTTTCAATTCAGGTAAAAACGGGATATAAAAAAAACAACGGAGAAATCAGAAATTTAAATATCTTATGCTTAGCGATAAGCTACGCAAGCATTCGACCCCGATATCCTAGCGTATATAAATATTCTTATTATTGAAATAAATTCGAAGACTAACTCCACCACTACCATCATCTGGAGCTATCGACTTTATTGAAAGCTCTACCGTAGTTGAGAATTTTAACCCGCGACCATTGAATTCTTTGCCTCAGGCGCATAGCCAGCTACTCCTACAATCTTATTTTCATGAAGAATATATTTTCTAGGATCTGAGATTTGCAACAAACATAATGACGAAGTTTTTATGTCCAATTCCACTATGAAATGAAGCTGTTAAGCAAATTATGCACATGTTGAAAAGAAAAGGAAATTAAATTAAATTAAAAGTTATTTTATAGGAAAGCTTGCATAACCGCCACACTTGTGTTAGAAGTCACACTTAACAAACAAAACAAACTTATCAAACCATTGTTTTTTCACTTGTAGCTTTATTAGTCATTTTAAAGTAAGCCTCAACTATATAACAAGTCAAACTTATAAAATAGAAATTGCTATGAGTTTTGTTTCTTCACTTAAAACAAATGCATTCAATAACAATTTAAAAAAGTTTTTTATTCCATTAAAATTTGGTATTAATTTCATTTTATTTACTTTACACCACTTGCGGGAAGCGTATATTATGTTTGGACAGAGACGCATATCAAAATCCAAAAGGACTTCAAATGTATTTTTCTTTATATATAGACAACGACCCAGACCAGTTTTCTGATATTTGCCTTAACATGTATTTCAATCTGTCAGTCTGACGTATCTGGCTTTTCACCTTTCTACCTGTCTGTCCTCTGATGTACGTCCATTTATTCTTATGTGGAACCCGTAGGTTGAAACTTTCGAAATGTTTTGATAAAATTTGGTACAACGACTTGTTCTCGTCCGCAGGTAAATGCTACTAAAACTGGATTGGATCACATCTACTTCCACAGGCCTTAGATTTGCGATTTTTAATATTTGTGGGGAAAATTGATTAAAAAAAACGCTTGCCTGAATGTGCAAAATTTGAATGGAAGGCCAGCGTTTTTGAACACCTTCTCATACAATACTTTCTACCACAAAATAAAAATTTGAATTACAAGAAACTCTTCATTTTTATTATTTTACGCTGAAAATTAATGCACGGAAGAGCGATTTGACCCATAAGTGTATTGTGGTAAATTTAGCCTATTTTTGGAATACTGTTCCATACAAATGTTCTCAAGAGTAGCGAGACTTTACGCAGCAATAAGATATAAGCTGCTCCGTCAGCTTGTAATAAAAATCTGTAAAGACTTGTATTAGGCCATTTCACGTAAAGTATATAATGAACGACTGGGCTCAATTACAACATTTTCATGTTTATTATTAAATTTATTATTTGTACATATTTTGTTGGTTTTCGGGACGTATTAGTATCATTTAAGTTGAATACGTAATACCGTACGTATTTTTCTTTTCCTTTTTTTTACAACTTATACGACACGAATGCTCATAAAATGAGCAAATAAAGCACTTGTTGTTATCCACTGTATATATTTTCTTTAACTCAATGTGCGCCGACTTAATCTATCGATATCACGTTTGTCGTAAATTTCATAAAAACATTACACATTTATTCATAAAACTCTCGTAACATTTCTTTTTCACATTTTCCACTACGTTTTTATTGCAGACACAGTTTCTTCTAAAAGCAAACAAGAAAAGAAGCAGATCAGGCAATTTTAAGAAATTGTTATTGTGAAGAAAAAATTGTATAAAGTTTCTATGAAAGTTGTATTTTTGTACATTAATAGCTACTAATACTATCTATGGCATTTCTTACTATTAATACTTCCAACGAACTCTGTTTTCCTGAACCAAACATTTGTGAACAGAAAGCTGAAATTTTCCACATTTACTTTACAAAGAACTCTACTATTCATGTGCAAAAGTGGAAAAATAAAATTGGCCATGCCCACACACAAGTTACAAGTAATTAATTTTCTTTTGTCAGTATTTTTTTGAGATTTTCTATTTAGTAATCAATCATAAGGTAAGCAAGACATAATATTTTAAAACTATTTTTGTACATTCCTCAAATGAAGATATATTTACTGCTAAAAAACGCGTTGGTTCTAAAATAAATATGACGCACACCACGACCACTAGGTCGTTTTTCTTAATATTACCAGCGATATGAGTGTTAAATAAAAGGACTTGAAGAGTAGAAGGTGACAAGGTAAGTGTGTTAATTCTAAATTCTGGATTATGATGGACGTCATAGCTGTTGGTGAAGTGAAAGATGAAAAATAAATTTTATTTCACTCACTTTTTCAAGAAGATAAAGGTTTGAATGGTGACGGTTATGTGAGACGCGGTTACAGCCGAATGTAAGTTTCTTACTTGTTTATTTTCAACTTTTCATTTAATCTATACGAGCGAGTCTAAATGTTTATCATTTCCTGTATTTCGTAGGTTAACTTAATGTAGTTCGTAAGGAAAAAAGTTTCTTCGCATGATTCCACAAAATGTATGTAAATTTCAAAACAAATGATTTCAAATTTGGCAGCTGCTCGCGTTGCAAAACTTTATAGAAAACTTTAGGCTTAGTAGTATTTGTTTTTAGTCTAAACATTTGCATACACTTTAGTGATATTCATTTCAAATTTTCTGGGGACATTCCTGATAACATTACAATGTTACGGTTTTTATATTGGCATTCAAAGCAGCAAATCGCTTTTGACTTGGCCTATTTGTATGAATGTTGTTTGTTTAAGTAATGATTTTGATGAGTTTTTGTCTGTTTTTTTTCTTCGTTTTTCTGTATTTTTTTTTTTTCTTTTTTTGTTAATATCATCTATTTTCCTGCAACTGCCAATTGCTTTCTAGTGACCTTTTCACTTACAAATGTCTCATATTAAAGTGATGGCTAGAATACATGTACATACATGTATATGTATGTGTGCTTGTAAATTTTTTCATTCAAGTGTTTACTGTTATTTATTTTTTTTTCTCTCTCTCGTGTTTGCATTTTAAATGAAATTGTATTTTAGCTTGTTTGCTTTATCCATTATCTTCGCTTCTGATTGTGTATCTTTTTCACTTGTATCTCATTCGCAATCAACATTAGAATTGTCATCCATTGTATTGTCGCCACGGTCTGTAGTGCCAAACGTTTTCGACAGACAGATATTGTTTATGTAAATTTAAAGAATACACCGAAGAAAAAGAAAAAAATGAGAAGATATTTCCAAAGTGGACAAAAATGATCCAACACAAGAAGAAATACAGGCCACAAATCTCACGTTAAACATAAAATAGTAATTGGAACATGATTTAATTCGTAATATCTCTTAATTAATTTGCAAATAGCAAATACAGAGAAATTATTTGAAAATAAAATTTCCATTCTATTCACATAGCATTCCATGAATCTTATAAAACATTCCTTCAAATTTGAATACATTCGCAAAAGCATCACTTTCTTAATAGGAATCCTTTAGCTTTTGGAAATAATTTTATTTCTTTCTGCGGTTTCACGTGATTTGTTTGAACCTATGAACGAACGAATAGTTGAAAATTAAAAATCAGTAAATAAAGCGATCACATGCATAACGACAATGATTGCACTTACATTTACTCGTACGTGAGATTCAAGAGTGCTTAAGTCCTCCTCTCATAAAATAGCACAAAAAAGAAAAAGAATTTAATCACAGACTCGACTATAATTAAACGATAAATAATTTTTAATCTCTAATACACACATGCAGGCATTTACCTACACACACGTTCAAGTGTATGCGTTATGTATACATGTATGCATTTATTTTTTTTTTTTTTCTTTTTTTTTGTGTTTTTGCTACATTTCATTAATGTTGACATTTACACACTACATACATTTGTGGTTCGTGGCTTTCCTACTGCAGAGATAAGTATTCATTATATGTTGTTCGTCACATCGTACATAGATTCGTACATATATACATGTAAGTAAACATACAGAACATGTATATGTTTATATATAGATATATAAATATATATATATATATATATATATGTATATATATATACACATACATATATAGATGCGAATTGTACGTGTAAAACTCAATTACTGCAGTATTTATCAGATAATGTTATCAGCAACATGCGCAGCATACACAAACACATATCCATACTTACAACTGTCCTGAGGATTTCATGAGAATACGATTAAATGAAATTTACCATAAAATACCCCAATACTATTATTTATAATTATCCTTTGAATTTAGACGGGCAACAAAAAATAACATTAAGCGAATAATTATCACAAGTTGAGACCGAATTCGGTTCACTCATCAATTGTAACTAATATACAAAAAGCTTTCCTTATTTGTAAATAGATTTTTTTTTTTTTTTTACATTCCAGCAGATTCTAGATGTCTATGTCATAAAGAAAATAAAAAACAAAAATAAATAAATGACAAAACGTGACAAGCAAAAATAACATTTGCATATGTGAAGAAGAACGTATTCGGAAAATGTATAAATAAATACTGTTAGCCTGTTATGCGTTGTAAAACCCATTGATTCAATTTACCGTTGAAATAATAAAGCTTTTGTGTATACATCGATATGTACTATCGTTATGTGTACGTATGTATGTATGTAATTTTTCAATTAAAACAACATATCGGCTTACAGGGGGATGTATATGGCAGAGATCTGACACACTAGTAATATATAGTAACGGGACAAAGGAATGATTGAATTCGCTTAGCAGAAATAATGATTTATTGAGAATGCATAACCGAAACACAAACAAGAAAATAATAATTTGAAAATTTTACCTTACAATTGAATATTCAAATTCAGTAATCCGAGCAGCTAATAAATGCTTAAATTTGTTAACAGACAAATATTTGTACGAAAGTATGGGCAGAAATAGCCACTAGCGCAGATGAGTGCCAAGGAGAGAGAGAGTAGAGCAAGCAAACCATCTCAAAAAATTAATTTAGTGTGACGGCTGAGTTTTTGAAGGCTGGAAATGGGTTAAATATAACAAGTGATATTATGTTTAGCGGAACATTTTCTGTACTTGAACGCAGTAACGTAAAAGAAGTAAATACGAGGAAGGATACGAAACTGACAAAGTTAATTTAGGGTTTATGAAAAAGAAATGAAAGCAAATTACATAAGCATGTTTACTAATACAGGGAAGAGTATGCAATATCTTGTATATATATATATATATATATATATATATGTAAAATTCACTCGTTAATGTGAATATATTCTGTGTAACTTATCAACAAGTTAGTTATATGACAACCTGAACGTCTCGCATACTGAAAGTAAATACACTTTTTCCGTACTCCACTTAAGACAATTTATCGATGTCTTTCCAAATGAAGTTGTTTCAGTTAAAAATATCAAAAATCTCTCAGATCCACTGCTAGAGAATCCTATTTTAAAGACATTGTAAAAAACTTTAGCGATAAGAATGAAAGTTAGAGAATTTCTAAGAAATTTGCAATAACTTCCGCTCTTTAACTACATTGTGTTTGATAATCGAGTTTGTTAATTAATGTGAAGCAGACGATATTTTTATTCACCGTGGGACGTTCTTCCTTTCGCGGTACGAATATTTCCTTTTCAGTTAAGCAAATATCTCTTATATTACGATCTTCAAAAAAGTAACAACTCTTTAGTCGGTAAAGGCCGACTACTACACAACACTTCGTTCGACATAGACATTCATTCATATTTGTGGTACTACATTAAAAACTATACATTGTGTTTACGTGAAGCCACAACTTCCACGAAAGCCCTCGTATTGAAGGATACTCGAACCCTCAACTAACGTAGTCCAAATTTAGGAAACATATTTTACTTGTCAAGTACTTTAGTAATTTCCACTTGCTACCTTCATAAGAAGACCTTGTCGCCATAGAAATGTCTGCCTTCAAGAGAGCCCCTTTATATAATTGGATCTGAGTAAAAGATCCCTCGATTCAAATTTTATTTCAAATATCTTTTGCGAAACAATTTTCACTATAAAATATCCAAAAAGGGAACATTTTTGCCATATAAGAGATTATTTTTCATTAAGACTGTTTCATGAAGCTGCATCCTGTAAATAGATCTACGTTGTCTAAACACGGTGAGATTATTGTTTATCACATATTCTTATAAAGCACGAATTTTCGTCAGGAAATATTGAAAGTTAGGTCCTTCCAGCACACAAAGATTCAGTTTCCGTAGGAACAGAGCGTCCAAAAAAATTGCCCCACCCGATCCTAAATTTTTCCCACCAATTAAGAGAGCCCAAATACTATTACTCAGCGATTTTTGCCACGAAATTCTAAAAACTAGAATATTGCTTCATATAATGGTTTATCGAAATAGCACACTGTATGGGGAGTAGCCGAAAAAGTGGTCCCACCTGGACTGTTTTCAATAGCGTTCGTCCTTTGGTCAAAACGTGTCAGAGCACCAAATTTCGTCAAATATATCTAAAACAGTGCTACTTGTTCCTTGCACAGATATCAGACGGAAAGACGGACAGACCGACACACAAGCAAGCGGTGTAAGGGTAAAGTATGGGTCTATATGAAGTGCTACCGCACCAACATAATACATCATGTACCACAAATGTTGTAGGGTACAAAAATGTCACATACAGATCTTAACACACAAGTTGCGGTTAGTCAGCAGTTTTCCGAGCGATTTTGGTTCAGTTTAACCATTAGTTAGAATATTGCTGATTCAATTTTTCGTGTGCTGCCTAAAACAAGTCCACAACTCTCTCTAACGAACTGTATAAATATGCTTGAGTTGAGAAAAGATTATTAACCAGGGATCATTATCGGGGATATAACCAAATACCCTGTACAACTTTCTCTCTGATTACAGTAATCGTACACATACTATAAGAGAAAATTCTTTCAAGCAAATTGAAGAAGAAAAAAAGTGAACAAAATATTGATTTCATTTTCTGGTGCTTGTTATCTAAATGTTCCCTATAAGTCATCCTTAAAGATCAAAAAAACTTGACACAATTTCAAATGCCATTGGAATTTTGAAATTTCATTACATTACTTCTTGCATTGTACTCTGTTTCTGTTGTGTTGTATTTTGTAGTAGAAAATGTTGTAAATAAATTAACGGGTCGGTCATAAAATAAAATGACCGACAAGCAAATAACGGTACAAATTTACATTACATCGAGATGGAAACGTTCCCTTTTTAATTTGAACGAAAAAATTAAAAGCGTTTTTCTAAATATTTGATGAAATTTAATCTACTTTATGGGATTTTTCACCCCGTCTAAGCTTCAAACGTTTTCTTGCTTGGTTACGTTCATGATACAAGCACTTAGACTAACGAGAAAAAAAAAAGGACAAAAGTAAAAAAATAAAAAAAAATAAATAAATAAATAAACAGCATTAAATAGAATTAAAAAATTACACTGACGTCGGCACAAGAGTGAGTGACAAAATCTTCTTTATAAATCTGTGAGTTTGTAATAAATATTTCACTAAACAGTCTGAGCTAAACCGAACTCAGCTGACTGAATGACTAAAGGACTGACAGCTTTGTAAACGAAATATGGAAATGCAAATGGTTGGACAGCCATTTTATTTCGTACGTATGCATCTATGCATGATGTTAGGTTGACACAAAGATAGACAACAGTTCAGTGGTTTTAAATACATACTATAGAAGAATAGATATAGATATGGAAGCACGGTTTGTTAGTTAGATGTTAAGTTAGATGACTAGAATTGAGAATGCGGACAAGAACGATTGAGGAGAAACGGGCGAATCTATGTATGTATGTATGTATGTATGCATGAATGTATATATGAATGTAACGTTGTATGGATAGCGTTTTGTTAGAGACTTCATCTGTGTGAACAGGTTTTTTAGCAAAAAAGAGAGAGAGAGCAGTCGGTTTTAAATATAGTTTCATTATGTTATATTTTATACAATACGCAGTTCTTTGCAATTCATAAGCATTGCAAGCAACTAATGCTTATAATGTAGTTGGTATTTTATAAAACGACAATTCACAATTAGTGGAAAACTGAATTGTCAACCAAAACAACTCTATGAACTTTAATGCTTTTTATCTATAAAACATTTAAGTTGTTGCTCTAACCGCAATTTGTTGCTACTTATTTCTCTCATTATTTACGGGATTCGTAGGATTCATGACGATGACGAGACCCGACATGAGTAATGAATTTAACAATGCAAATATTATCGTTGGTTTTACGTTGACTTTAGTTGGCGACTTATTGCGAACGCTTGCGAATGGATTTTCGTATTTAGTTTTTTTTTTTTTTTTTTTTTTTTTTTATGTATTGTAGCTGTTAAGGTATTCTAAATTTTCTCATTTACCATGGAATATAATGAAATGTGCCCTGCTTGCCCTGAAAATTTTCCGTGTGTGTGAAGTGAGTAAAATGTAATTTCGAAAAAATATTCATTTTTAATTCTTGTCCCGTTTATGTCAGTTACTAAAGCTACTGACTGATTAGTAAATTTAATCGACAAGCAATGTTTTACGCTCTAGTTAATGTTTGCTATTATTCTTGTATAGAAATTGTTGTTCATTTGGCGGTAGTTATCGAGAAGGGGTTCTTTTTGTCGTTTAAAGGAAGGCTATCGGCTGTCATGCGACGGTCTTTGCATAATCCAACTAACATTCAGAAATTGAAGAGCATATTGTGTCTACTGATAGATAGATAAAACGACAGAAAGATATGACAAGGATCGTTCTTCTATTTATACTGATTAGGGGAGTCTCTTATTTTGTGAGGCAGTTGGCAATCGTATGACAATTGAGTGTCATGAATATTGCTTGATAGAGTACGTGAAAGTAAGAATAGAAAATTCAACATTTATCGAAACCATGTTGAGTTTGATTTTAAAAACATTTTTAAATCATTGACAAGTTGGTAGCATGCAAAAGATTTTGCTGTTACCGCACATTCGAGGTTTAACCACAGCTACTACTACTACTACTACTACTACTACTACGGCTATCATATGGAAGGCGAAATGCTTAAGTTTTCCTAAACCAAATTTTCACGTCACAATCGCAATTGCAAAGGATTTTAATGCAATACAAATATTTCACACAACTTGGGAATTACTCTGTGGTGTGTAAGTAAAAGATAATTATCCTCGCAAATAAATAAATAATTGGTTTCAAATCGCTGAAGATTTGCAAAAAAACTAAGAAGCTTAGAAAATAGAGCGTCGTTTGATAATAATTTAATTTAAGAACGACAGAATGAATGAAAAGAATGATTGCTTTCAATATCTTATTCACCAATGCGGTGTATACTTCTTTGATAATGCACACACATATAAGCTATATATACAATTCTCTATCGTATTATAATAACAACAAATATATGTATAATAAAAATGATATGCAGCAAAACTGCTATTATTGTTATTGTAATGTGTCGTTGCTCTTTCTACGTAATAGGAATACATTTGTTTAATAACATGTTAATGTGTTATTTTGCTCGCTTAACTTTTTCCTCTCCTTTAGAAATTGCTTTTAAAATAATTGCAGCACAATTCCTTTGCGGCTGGCGTTGTATATTTTTGCATTAATATACACTCATATGCTTATGATAATTTTTTAGTGTTTGTTGTGTGTATACGAATAATTGCAACGGGGGAAATTTACTAGTTTTGCAAGTTTTCAGATATCTCTTAAATTTCAAAATAAGCTTTTAGACGGTTAGGTGCCTTTTTAGGCCCCATATTACAGATGTGATGAAAATGAACTGATTTCTTGAAACTTGATAGCCCAGAAAATAAACAATCGCTCAATATGTTCCCCGCATATAGGGCAACACTATTGACAGAACCATATAATGGGTCCAAACGCCTTCATATTTATGATATATGCAAGAGAATGCATGAGTATGCAAAGAACGACATGTGTACACTACTACTACTACTACTGCTACTATCACATCACTCAATAAGTCTCCGGTGACTGTAGATAGACCCATACGACGATTTGGAACGTCGAACCTTCGAACTATATATATAAAAATTTCATATTATTCCGATCATAAATTTACAGGCTGCAAACATTCTTGTCATTTTCAAAATAATGCAAAACTCCGCCCTTCGTTCGTCGATCATTATTGGTCATGGCAACTCTTGTCTGTCAAAAAGAACAATTTGTGAGCGGGTTTGCTAATTTTAAACAAAATTGCATGGACAACAGTTATGTTCTATTCGCCCAAAATTAACCCGTTCCAACTGTTTTGGAAGACCGAAAACTGAAGATGCGTGAGATAACTGAGACCTGAAAGATATTAGAAGCCAGTGCATTTACTATTTTGCCTGAACATTTGTCAATGAGAAGTGGATGGCGAAGTTGCTCGCTGTTTAGGCGAAATAAAAACAATTTTTTCTCATTACAGTAAATGAAACATGGATTCATTTCTACACTCCCGAGTCAACCCTGCAGTCAGCCGGGTCTAAAGCGACCAGAAAAGTAATCTTAGCAAACCAGTTGTAACTTGCAAACTAATGATCGAAATGTCATGAAATTCTGGCATGTATCGTTTGAAAGTTGGTATTATACAGAAATCAGGCTCTGTCTAGAGTCTTCTTATGTATATACTAGATCGGACACTTATTGATTGACATTAATAATTATGCAAATTAATAATTGCGAACGTTCAGCACTAAATCTATGAATTATACTATATTTCAGAAGGGATTAGCTATGCCTTCAATTATGATAATCATCAGCAAGACGGGCACCGCATATGCAAATTCATCAAATATTGCACGAAATAAACTTTTTTAATAACATAGTTTGAGTTTGTTGTAGTTTTGGCGTTTAGGTTATCGTAATAATTTTAACATCGCTATTTTAATTAGCCTTTAGGAAAATCTATGTTGATATAACTTTTTTAATAGACCACTATACAGCCAAGTATTTCATTTGATATAAAACAAAACGGATAGAAGTGAAAAGTTTTTAATAAAATTATGAAAATATTTCAATTGAATATTTGAGGTGTATTTAGTTTATTTGCTCTACAAACGTAAATTCTAAATGAATGGAATGCGAAAATACAATTTTTTTCGTCCATCAAACAAGAAAAAAAAAAAATGAAATAAGAAACGCTAGAATGTTTAACGAAACAGCGAACAGGCAAAAAAGAAAAAAAGAGGGGAAGAGTTCAAAACATTACTGCCCGTAATGTTAGCTATAAATGATACTTAGGTTTGCTATTGCATTAACAAAATAAACGATCTTTGAACAAGGGATCTGATGTTGAAATTTCACTTTTTACACTTCCACATATACATCAATATGTTTCTTTCCAAAAATTAACCCCACAGTTTACGTTTTAGATGAAAGTAAACATATGGCTACTTTTGCTATACATTCGGATTATTATTCCTTAGGTTCTTATTACATGGTATGGCAGAGCGCTGTTGCATAGTACATTGTTATATAGTATTCTGTGAGATTGTTATAGAAAGAGTAGAGTAATAAAGTAACGTACAGTTTGTAATGTTGAGCTAAAAAAAAAACACACGTGTTTCTACGCCGGCGTTAAGATTTAAAATCATTTCTTGAAAATATTGCGTCGCTTCGTTTATTTAACATAACATCTCTAGTTGAAAAATCTCATATACATATAGTTCGTCCGAAAATATAATTTACATTCTGTTTCTTCTTTCTACGCCCAAAATATGATGTATATTAAAAAAGTGAATGAAAACATCTAAGAAAATAAAGATGATACGAGGAGTTTTGTTTTTGTTAGCGAATTCTTATTTAGAAATTATTTTTTGCAAACCAACAAACTTTTGGCAATAAGTCCTAGTTATGCAATGCCCGATGTCATCTACACACACTCATATATATATATATATATTACCTGCTGTATGTAGATTATGAAGGTAATTACATTTTCCGCGCTAATCAAGCGAAAAAAATCAATTATTTATAAAGATTATAAATAAAAGCTTGCAACGACAGTTTTTAAATTAATTTAAAAAATTTGATGAATTGTGAATTGCTTCTCTCTCGGGCAATTCATCTGAGGTGATGAAGTTAAACGGAACCCTGAAAGATCTGTTATGCATTTCACTAAGTACCAAAGGGAGCCTAATGCCAGGAGTTTGAAGACCAATAAGTGACGTTTGGCGTCCCTTAAGACGGCCTCTTAGGACCTCTTTTATTTAATTTATACATTAATTATCTTCCCTCGATGATTAAATACAGCCAGATCTTAATGTACGCTAATGATCTTAAACTGTTTTCCTCGTTCTCGTTGGAAACGTAATCGTATCAACTTCAAATTGACTTAAATAATTTGGTTACATGGTGTTCGCTAAATTTTATTAAATTAAATCTAAAAAAAAACAAGGTAAGAAGCTTTCTTTCTTAAGAAGGAAGTCATTCAATACTGAGTATTTCATTGATTGATTCACACAAGTTGGAAAACGTAGGTTCGTTCGTCCATTTAAGTGTTCTATTCGAACAAAGATTGCTTTTTAATTTGCACATTGAGCTCTCTTTAAGTAAGGCTAAGTCCGCGGTAGAGGCCTTACATATGTCTAGTTAGACCAACGCTAAAGTATGCCATCAGTTCAAAAACAAGTCTTGCTGTATGCCCTTAGGAATTTGGGTTGGGACCAGCTTGCCTCTCTTCCTCCTTACAAAGATAGATTACTTCTACTATCCTTCATTTGGGAAACGTAGATTTATTCTTTGTGTTTCTTTCCTTCTTGCTTAAGTTAATTAATGGTACTATCGATTCGTTCAAATTACTTAGTGAGATAAGCTTTAATCTCCCTAACCGCTTCTCTAGGCACTTTGCTTTCATTAAGCTGAGTCAACGTAAATATGATTATGAATTGTTTAACCCATTCAGAGGTGTATGCAGAAACCGAAATAATTTCTATCATTTGATCTTAATGTAGGGTTCTTTACAGTCTATCAAAACGACTGTGCTTAATAAGCTCGATTTGCCTATGCCGTATTTAAACAAACTTGCAATCTTAACACCTCATTATGATTTGAAAATTAATAGGTGTTGTCCACTGTTATCGGTTGTCAAGCTTTTACATGTTTGCAATGGTTTAGCGGTTCACTTGTAACTTGGATTTGTACCGGCTGTGGGTGTATCTCTGTACTAGCCGTGTACATGCTTTTGTTTTTCTTTTTTTTTTTCTTTTTTTCTTTTCTTTCTTTCTTTCTTATTTATCTATACATGAATTATTATTTAATTTTTCTTTTTTTTTCCATTTCCTTATGGATTTTAGTTTTTAATAATAATTAGTGTAAGATTTACTTCTAAGAATTAATTGAATTCGATTGTTAAATGATTTTAGTTGAGTTTCTGTGCAAGTAAAAT
>CCAG010005572.1:0-41912 GCA_001077435.1 Glossina morsitans morsitans
AAGGGATTTTTTGTTACTCCTTTCAGGAAGGATAACGCGTAGCGCATAATATATTTGGAGATAGTATAGCAGTTCTTCTTCTTTTCCTTTTTTTACGATATTCATTTCATGCAAGTCAAGACTAAAAACGTGTGTTTTGTCTCAAAAATTCTTTTACGTACATATTTCCAAAATCAAAAAGAAAAAAAAAAAAAAAAAAGAACAGAACAGAACAGACAGCGCGTGCGTCCTCGAGCAAAGTGAAAAGAAATTTCCATTTCACTTAGAGTTTCGTCTATTTGTCAATATTTTTTTTGTTTTCGGAAGCAACTTGTGCGTATCTGCATTTGAATTGTATGACCGTGCTATTGCACAGACACACAAGAAAAGTGAAATAAATTTTCATTCATTTCAGATGTCGCAATTTGAAATTTCCGCACGAGAAAAAGAATGGAAAGCAAAGGCACGAAACAACAACAAGAATAAGAGTAAAGTGAAAAACTGATTCAAGTCAATTGATTTCAATCGAGGCATGTGTTTGATTTAAGCAGTACGAAAGACGTACGAAAAATAATATCGTACTGAAATGGGGTGGCTGCTGCGAGCCAGCAAACGATGAATAATAAATTGCAAAAGACAAGAGAAAAAAATAAATAAATAAATAAATAAAATAAAGATTGAAAATTTTGCTTTTGCTATCAAGTGGAAAATCAAGAAGAAAATTTTATCAATCATCAATGAGGGTGGTTTGTCTATTCGACAATATATATATATATATAGTATACATACATATATATAGCGTCATTTTTATCAATATTAAAAGGGAGCACCGCCAGTCGGGGAGTATAAGACAATGGCTTCATTATATGCTTCCATGTGAAAGCATCGTTAAATTTACTGATTTGAAAGCAATGATAGAGAAAAAGTCGCAATGTTCATAGTTTTGTATAGCATTTCACGATCTAAAATCTATGATATTGTTTTGTGTAATAGGCATGGGTGGATACAATATCATGCATTCTCGAATCAAGTCTTTCTTGAAAAATCAAAGATATGCGACCTAATTCCGTAAAAACAGACGAAACAAAGCAATGGGAATAAAAATGAGCTAAAATAACAAAAACATTACACATACATATATATATAGATATATATATATATATATATGTATATCAGTATTAAAAAAAATCTCAGAGATTCGTATTTGCATTATTAGCAAATGCTGTGTGCCGATGATTGTTTGGGAAATCGCTCGAAACCATTTCGAGTAACGGAAAGCGTCTGCGTTTACAGTAAATCTTTTCTACGAAGGCGTCTTCATTCAACTGCACCCCCCTTCCTTTCGAATGAGGTGGTCGGCGCGTTAAGTTCATTATAATAGTTTGTAAAAATTTTCTATGTGCGCACATGTACATGCGGTTCCTGAGGAATTCCTTACATGCAAAATAAACGCTTTTCCTTCAAAACATGAATAACATGAAGTTTTCAATGCGTATTTGATCTGCTTGAAGTCACAAAAATGTGAATATAGTATAATGTGAATGTGAATGTGCACCATGTATATGTATATGTGTATGATAGATACATATATATAAGTATATATATATATATATATATATATATGTATATATATGTACATGTATCCATTTATATAAGCACAAGTAGTAAGTTTTATTCTAACATGTTTTTGTATTTTGCTTTAGTTTTTGAGTATCCTGCACTTACCATAAACACGTATCGATCCTTCCGTTTCCCCCAGGGAGTTCTTTGAGATGCAACGGTAGTTACCAAAGTCTCCATATTGCAAATTTCTTATCGTTAGTTTCATATGTGCTCTGAAAGTAAAATAATAGCAAAGTGCACAACAAATATAAAAAGAATATTTTCTACAAATGCTAACTCTCACGTATGCGTATACACACACAATATGCACACATATACATCCCGTATATGTGGTAAGCGATAAATGCCATCTTTTCAATATTTTTCTAAAGTGATTTTAAACTGAAAACTGTATTATCGACTGCATTAAAATACACGCGCACCCATATATGTATAAATAGATTTGCTAATATCTCTCCGCTCTCCGCTCTACTCGCTTTAAGATCGAGTTGCAAATTGCAGTTCATCCAACAACAAAAACGACTTCGTAATCTTAAAAGATCACTACCAACACACTATAAAAATGAATCATGAAATTGCGTACATAATTTCATTGAGAAGAATGCAATCTGTTCACCAAACCCAAGTTTCCATAATTTTATAGACGAGTGTGGCAGCGTCAAGCTGTAAGCTAATGGAAGAAATTTATCAAATCATTATTGACATCCGACAGTCTGCGTGAGCGTTTCGTATCCTCGATTTAGAGTACGACACGATTTCCTTCCATATATTATTTGTATGTGTACATATATATCGGTCGCAGTTACAGGTGCTTTCGCATATATATCACACACAAAGAGTGCGGCGCCCTAATCGAAAAATGAAATTTTTGCCGACATTTTGGGAAAATATTCATCAGAGTATATATACTTCAGAGTGTATACGTCACGTTATCCGAAACACATTACCTCCTACTGAATTATAATAGCGCAAGTTAACGCAGTTCGAACACACATTTGAGGATGAGATTCATTGAAGAATGAATATTGTATGTGTGGTTATGGCTAATATTCTTGTCCTTCCTTGTTTCAAAAGAAGCAAGGAAAGGTGGAAACTTTCAAAAGTTCCAAGCGATGGTAACCTGTTAACCCAACACCAACTGTCTGTTCTAGCTTTAGTATTGAAAAATACTAACGATCAGTTCCCGAGTACAAATTTAATTATTATTGGAGAAATGAACAATGAATTTGTTACTTGCACGTGCACCTACACTACTAATGTTCTCGGAATATTTATTATCTCTCGTCTCTCAATCGACTTTAATATGCCGTATTGATTATTCGTTTGGCTAAAGCTTACCTGTACGAGTTTTCCGCGTAATCCGTTTTATATTTCTTGCTCGGCAACACCATGACAGAGTTATAAACCCAATAAATAATAGCCCTGAGCAAAAAATTGCAATTGAACGAAAATGACAGAAAATTTCATTGATATGTAATTTGTTTTGCTGCATATTAAATTTTAATCGCAACAAAACACACGAAAAACTTACTTAGGATGGGCTTCGGTGTGACAATCAATGGTGACATCGGTGCCAGCTGGAGCTCCCACAAGTTGATTTGGCACCCAAATCATGGGCGAAACTAAAAGATAGAGGCACAAGCACACGCTATACTAAAACAGTAAATGTTTACATGTAACTGTTACAGGAGTTATCTTAATTTTCCCCCTCACATATATATTTCTCCATATATCTACATATTCATATTCATACATACGGTAATTAAGGTAAAATTTTAAGTGAATTGAGTCAATTTTAGCTGTCGTGCTCAAATTCTTGCATGTTCTGCGCTGCATGTGTATATGCTAATTAGAAAAGTGCTACATAGCAGAAGCATAAGAGCCGAAATTAAGCTGATGGGGAACATGATAGGTCAGGCAGTAATGATAACTTTAAATAATACTCTTAATACTCCTATGACGTAAACTTTACGAATGAATACCAAATGGAAAACAAATAGTTAAGTAAAATAGATATTATGGACTGCAGACATTACATTCCCCTACAGATGATATTCTATTTACTGTACATAAAAATATGTACGCATAGTATATGTAAAAATATTTAACATCCCACCGATAAGGGTCGAGCCTGAAAATATGGCTTAGCTTTTTAAAAAGGAATAACAAAGCATTGGACTTAGCACTGCCATTAATTATTTTGATTTGATTTTTCTTTTTCGTATGTATCTCAAGCAGTATATATCCTCACTTGAAGCACTTAAACTTTTTCCTCCATCCGAGCATCCATTGCAAAGCAATATTTGTTTATTAATGTAGAAAAAGACGAAAAACAACAATTCAGAGGTGACATCAGGTACGTGATTTTTGTTGTAATACTTTGTTATCAGTGTAATCCATTTAATATGTAAACAGACAGATAGACCAAAGCCGAATAAGAAGCACTTATATGGCTGTGTGTGTTAAACTATATCCATCGATAGTTTATTAACACTAAATTTTTTTTTTTTTTTTTTTCTAATTATTCACCATGACATGACGTACGGCTTGCAATGAACTCACTGGCATTTCAACAATTACACCAACAACTTGATACTTCAAGCGATTTTGTAAAAATGTCACACCAGCACTATTTTTTAGAAGGACAACACTCTATTTGAAAAAAAATCAAGAAACGAAAACAACAAAGGAAGGCAAACATGAAACGACCTAATGTCTATCGTTTGTTATTAGAGCTGCAAAGCAGCATCATTTTAGCTTATAAATGTGGAACATGAATGCAATCTGAAAGTCCATTCATTATTTACTTACACTCAACATCCAGTATAATGCGCTTCGATACGGAGGGTGGAACGCCGTTCGTTGCTATACAAAGGTAAGCTCCCATCTCATTGCGGCTAACTTTAGTCAACGGTAACACTTCGCCATCGTACACCAAAACTGTATATTAGATTGAATGCGCAGAGGTATGGGTGCGAAAGACAATGGTATCAACAACGCCAAAAATAGCAAGCAATACATGAAAACCCACACAAACATGTATGCATACAAAGCAAAAAAAAAAAACAATTTATTGATAGTTTTCCCAATTTTTTGGAATGGTAAACAGGACAAAAAATGAGAATACAGATAAAGGGCATATGTCCACGTGGACACATACACCGGCCAGGTATATTTTGTTAAAATATAGAAAAACAGATTAGATTTTGCGCGGCCAGGATCCGTAATGTTGTACAATAGTTTGATAGCAGCTTGCAGCAAAGATTCAAAAATAAAAGAAGAGCACATACATTCACGAACATGCAGGTAGAGGTACACGTACACGTTTTTTTAAACAAGTCATGAACATTTTAATAGATGGGGACATTTTTTGTTGGCAGCACGACGCCATTATTTCAACCAGGCAATGAAACGTTGACACATTGAAGCGAGACAGTCCATTAATACCATATATAAGAAAAAAAGGAAAGAAAAAAAGAAGAAAGAAAAACACAACAATACGTCATAATAATTAATAGTCTTGTACATGAAAATGAAGCTATATATATATATATATATATATATATATAATATATTGTTATATATATATATATATTTCTAACGTTACACCCAGCTTTTATGATTGAAAATATAACTGGATTAGATTATCGACCTTGCACTGCACTCAAGTCCGTTTTTCTATTTTTAAATGTTTAATTCTTATATGAGAGCCGAGTGTAGTTGCATTTCAGCCCAAGCTAACCTTTTTTCTTTTTTTCGACTGCAATCTCCTCCCCATCTTCTCGCCTCCATATTATTTTTGGTGTTGGGAAACCGTCCGCTCGGCACGTCATATTGATATTTTGATTTTCCCGTACAGCCACCGAAGATGGAGTGCTCTCAATATCCAATATGTTCGGAGGCACTGCAATCATATATACATGACATATATACATATCTATGTTAAGTTTCTGACATGAAAATTGTTAGTATTGTCAACTTACCAACAACTTGCAAATAGCCGACTTGACTTATCATGGGATTTGTATTCACTTGACACATATAGTAGCCACGATCATCTTGATGTGCCTGATTCACATGCAAGAGCCAAGTGTTTGCATTGTCGTATGTGATACTGTAACGTGGTATTCTCGAGATGACATGTCGATGTATAGTCAAAATCATTTGTCTATCGATGTGAATCCAAGCCACCTGCGAAACACAAAGCAACATTCATTCAAATGAATCAAACAAAGCAAAATCAATGAGTTATTGCGAATTCATTTTTACAAACATACGTATCTGCTGTGAAAGCATGCTGTGACTCTAAAAGTAGTGCGTGTGTGTTTTGGAAAGAATAGGAGCCAATGGGTGAGATGCTGGGTGATAATGTAACGAAAAAAAACAACATGTTAGAAGACGAATGTCAAACGTAAGCTGAAACCATGAAAATGTTCAGATATTGGATTTTTGCCTTTATATATAGCTGGTTATTTCGCACACTTACATAGATCATTTTTTACCTGGCGCGTACACCTTCAACATATCTTGCCATAATTGCCAGTTTCGTATTCGTATGAGGAGGAACATACTAAGTTAACCTGGGCAGAAAAAATTGTCGCCATCGCCAAGCAAACTCAAGACAAAAAGTTCCGCGCCTCGATGGCATCCCCCGAGAGGCCTATCAAGCCGCTTTTGCAAAACCTCTGCAAAGGAATAACGAGCGACTGCAAACTAATATATAGAGAGCATCTACAACAGACTTACGGCGAACTAACGGATAAAAGCGATGGCGTGACTATTATCGAACCCTCGAGACCATAGGCAATGCTATATATTTTTATGGGAGGAGTAGGAGCATCGATTGTAGAGTACAACTCTTCCAAGTGGCAAAATTCACTCAAAGCACAACTATAGGCATGCATGCATCTATCGCACTGTACCGGAAAATGTTGGTTTGATTATCGCTGGCATGATATCCACGGACACACAAAACCTAAGCAAAAAATATGCAGGTTACCATAGCTAGACAACGGCCAAAACTCAGGTTGGTGGGTGTATGACAGAATCGCTGAAGTAGATTCAAAAAAAATAGATGAAGACATCGGCTCATATCAAATCTGGAGACATGGTCCAGTAGATAACATGTTGAAGTTTACTTTAATATAACATAGTTTGCCAGGGGTTATGACTCCTTATATGCGTACTTAGATAAGTGTGCGGTAAAACACGACCAATTGGCAGTTTTTGCATATGCGAGGAAAACGCTGAAAATGTATTTCTTGCCTATCCAAAAGAGCAAAAACAAAGAAGAAAATTGGGGGCGACTACAAATGGAGTTTGAAGCGTATCCTTGCCCTGACAATCATGTGACAAACGTATTGCGTGACCTAGAAAATGGAAAGCAATGGGGATATTTGGCGCTCGCACATTAAAGAAAGAAGGAATAGAGCACCGCCAATAAGCATCGCCTAAAACGACAGCCTTTCGCTAAAGGTATACTGGACCGGTTAAGCCACAAGGTAGGGGATAGAATGACAAGCGGTCTCGCATTGGGAGCAACACCAAGTTTTGATGCTTTCGCAGGGGAATAAAAAAAGAGTTGTACACATCATGAAATATTCCATATGACGAATGCCAAAAAAGTTTCCTGCCCCGCAAATTTGCTACTTCTATGATGACATACATGGACATGTGTTATATTTAGAAATGCACGCAAATAACTTAATGTGAGTGGGAGAATTTCAGAAGCCATAAACAGACACTCAAAATACAAAACAAAAAAAGAAACAAACGTTCATAGTCTGTGTGTGTTTGCCTCATTTACACAATACCGTGCACATAACTCTATCTACTCGTTGCGAAACGTTCATAAATTTGTCTGATTTTTAATTAAACTATTTTTAGCTCTCATACCAAAAGCCCGTAGCATACTCTGGTGTCGATAATTCCGCTGGTAAACGGGAACCAGGCTAATATATGTTCTTTGTAGAATGCATACGGACTTCAAGCTTTGTTGTGTTTTGTGCATTCTTAATTACCATTAAATTGGTTGATATATTCATTATGAAATTACAACGTATACGAAAGTTACCTTATAACCGCCTAAATGTTCCACGACACATGGCAAATTTGCGTCACGTCCTACAGCTACCGTCACATTGGGTATTGGCTGAGCAAAGCGCGGTTCGTTCATCATAACTGCACCGATACATAATGGATATGAAAAAGAGGAGATGAGAAATACACAAATAGAATGAATTGGAAACTAAAATTAATTTATAATAAGTGTTTAGATTGTGTCTAAAGTCGTCTATTACTGACTTGTGTCCGTGAGCGTATTTGTCGTTTGTAATAAATTTAAAATTTTCACTGTCATCTTGCTTTTGCCACATTTTTGAAGAACTTAGAACAATCATAACGGTAACGGGTGGCCCAAGCGAATGTCCATGTATACGTAAAAAAAAAAAAAAAAAAAAAAAATAGCACAAATTGCCCGGGTCTCTCCGCACATTCATTGTTTGGCTAATATGAGTTGCAAGGGTAAGACTTGATGTTTAATTAAGTTGCCACTCTAACGCACTGTATGCTCGCTGCTCATTTGGGAGAACCGCAAAAGTTTACTCAAACTTTTATGGTTAAAATTACGAAATGCTCAGAGCACAACATGTGCACTTGACATGTATCGCTAGCATTGTGCATACACTACAGCAGCTTATGAAATAGAAACGCAGAGCAAAGCGGAGCCGAGGAAAGCAGACCAATACATTAACCGATCTTACTTAACAAGTTACATTATTATGGAGGCCACGTAAAAATAAACATGAATACACATTCATTTATATATATTTATATATATATATATGTATATATACGCGTACATAGACCACCTCCCTCAAAATACATTTACTGTATTGCAACATTGTAGTAAAATATGGGTATTGGCAACAGTGACGAGCCAAATTAAGCAAAAATTTCATTAAGATATCACTTTAATTGTTAAAAATATATATATATATATAGAGGTTAACTACTCGCTTGATATTAAAGATATGACATGGATTTTTTGTTAAGGCAACATAAATGGTTAAATTCGTTAGCTTGGCGTTGTAAGCAAGCAAACGGCCGCTTTACGTTAATTTCAAGCATTGCCATACATTTTTAAACCTTACGGCATCGCTGAATTTATTATACACACATCAATTAACAATAAATTTAATATTATCGAACGCAAGTTTACTGATTATTTGGCAAGATAAATGACGCATTGGCTCACAATGGCAAACACTTTAAAAGCGACAGAGAGAACGTTATCTACACGGCGGACTCATTTTATAATATATATCAGCCCAAGGTAAAGGCAGAAGAGGCATCAATTCTTTCTTATTTTTTTTAATTTAAACGTGAAGTGATAAGATAATGCCACGAAAAAAATTCATTTCGCTCAGAAGTTGCCTAAGACTTACATAAAAACATACTTAAAAGCACTTGCGGTCATAACTCTTAATATATATTTCACATGATTAGACGCAGGAAATTTCTTTCCAAAGATTCGCAGAAACATGAAGAAAAATTTCTGCTTTATAGTGAGGTCGTTTTTTTAGCGGAAACCTGTAAAGACTCACATTCGAATTCCCGCAAGTGCCAATGTGAAGCCAATCTTCTTTTAAAATAGGTTTAGACAATCTTACGTAAGATTTCATTTAATAGATAAAGATGAAGAGGAAGGCCAGCTGATTTAGAATAAAAAAACGTTTCGCCGCTGAAGCCAATCGAGCCAAACTCTTTGACCGAATTTTATTGCAGCAAGCCATTCAAGATATCGTCCAGAATTGATCAATAGGAATGGTATCATCGTCCAGCACTGTTATCGTTTCGATGGTCTGACAAAACTTGCGAACAATTGCCAGAGTACACCGTTCGATACATCTAGTTCTGTGGAGAAGAGGCCGTTACACCATTCACAAGCCATTTGTTTTCCTCTCTCTGCAAATTTTTGAATGACTTAAAACTGTGTGTTGGATTAAAAATTATTCAAATTAACCCTCGGTATGAAAGAGAAAAACTCCGATCCCTTAACTTGCTTTGATTATTGAATTAATGAAGACTTCGTCTTCAAAGTGTACTCATTTCATCAAATTTGATAAACTTTTGCCTAATAATTCAATGTTATGTTAGAGCCGTCGCGGTGTGGTCGGTCGCAAATATGATAACAAATTTTCTATTTAGCCCATTCAGTTGCATACATCATATATTTCGGTTTACGAGCATCAGAGGACCCATAAAATATAATATTTTACGCTCCTCGCATATCGAACTTATAAAAGTGCCGGTCGTGTACACAAAGAAATAAAAGCTTATTTTTATAAATACATATACATGTATACCGCATAACCACAGATCATTACTTATTTATTTATGCTTCCATTTACTCTCAACACAGGTAAATGGAAAGCCAGCTAACGGAAGCATGCACAAACATGAGTGCTTTTGTAGTGGAATGAAACTAATGCAAAAAACAAAAGTGTGAGTGTGTGAGTGTGTGAGTGTTAGCATTTCGAGAGAATTTCAGAATTGCTTGAGTTGACGACGAACGCATCCTGCTCTCTACACAACGGCAGCTCAGCGACTCAGCGGCTTAATACTCTGTTCAAGGCGATCAGAACAAGCAGAAATTTGCGAGATGGCACAACGTGTGATCCAATAAGATACTCAAAACTGAAGTAACAAAGAAACGAAATATAATCACATAGACAGAACCGATGAATTATGTGTACAGAGACCTTTTGGATAATAGTTTGTTCCTACGAGCAAAGAAACCAAAAAAGGAATAATACGGTATTGCCGATGCGCGATTCTTTTTTCATTTTTTTTTATTTATTTTTCTTTTTTTTTGTTGACAAAGCGGCAGAGATTTTACTTTATGTTGAAAGTTCAGAATCTCACATGAATAAGTTATCGATCCGTGGAATATATATTTTAGGCAATAACAAGAGCGAGAAAAACAAGCGTTTGCCTTAAGGCGAACACCGGTATACGAATACGAATGTTAATGGAATCAATGCTATGTTCTTTGTGGGCGTGTTAGTGTTTCCGATTGGACTTTATTTTAACGTAACTTTGATAATGTCTATGAAAATTACTCTAAATACACTAAATAGCTTTAAATAGTTTTCCGTTTCTCAGCTGCCAATGGTATGGTTGAGGACGGTCCATTGAACCCGTTGATAAAATTAATTTGTCCTTTTGATTAATTACATTGTGCCTGATATGATGGAATGATGATTATAAACGAACCGTGGAAAGAGATGGTAGGATAGAGAGACGGGAATGACTCAAACGACTCACGACTCATGATCTCCACATAGTAGAGATGTAAAATTTGCAAATGAATTGAAAAAGTTATTGGACCATAGTTCTTAAATAACAGATAGAATAAACAAAAAGGAAAAGAGCAGCAACAATATTTTTATGTATATCGTAGTTAACGAAAATATTCATTTATTTATGGTTTTTAGGAAACCTTCTATATTAATAGTTGAAAGAACAAAAGTTTCGTTCGAAAACTTTCGAATCATAGAAAATCAGTCTACATGGAAAACGTTATACACTACATCGCCTATAAAGGTAAAGGTATACAAAGTTTGTGCGGATATTTGCAACACTTGCAAAGACTTCAGTTATACCTATCTGACGATTCGGAATTCAGACACAAAATCATTTTCTGCTCATCGCCAGTACATATGCACAGCCCTGATGTGTATTCCCGTATTTTCCGCATAGCTGGTAAACTGTCAACATTTTCTTGATGTAATTTCATATATATTTGAGATATCTTGGCCAAAGACCGAGCGCTATCGAGAATGGATTCGACGCAGAATTTCTATTTTAGAAGAGTCGCTAGGATTAGCGTTTCGAATTATTAAATGAATAGCGAATATAAACAATTTAGAAAAAAAGAAGACAAAAACAAGCAAGAAAATTGTACTCGTCTTTGACCAAATCATTTACACCCATTAGCGTTATCCTGAAAAAGACCAAAACAAAGACAACAGAATTAAATTTTCATACTCTATTTGATGGGTTGGGCGTGGCTGATTTTCATATTTTTGTAGAATGAAAGTGGAAATTTTTATCGTGTGTCTAGTGTGTAGAGTAAAGTCGTTCTCAGTTTTTTTTTTTTTTTCTTTTTCATTATAGGCATGTCGTGTTTGGACCGTTTTTAAATTCTTTTACAAATTTATAGGCGATATCTTTATGTTTGCAAATGGGAGAATATTTAGCACAGATAGTACGTAGTTGGGGCGACGGACACGCATACATCATGGCATACATAATTTGACACTGTGCAAAAAGGTATATATTTAGTGAAGTTTTGGAAGCTTCACTCTGGGCGCAGTAAAGGCGATTTGTTCCATTTGCACTCCCAATCTGCGTGCAGGAACTTCCGATGTTTCTGCCAACTTTGGAGTTGATAGCTTCATTTTTGCGGCCACGAGAATGTTTACAACAGACATTACACAGACGGACAGACTGATATGGTTAGTTCGATTCAGAATTTGATGCTGATCAAGATAATATATATATATACGTGCTTTGTGGGGTCTCTGAAGCTTTCTTCTGGGTGTCGCACACGTTTTGAGAAGATGAATACACCTCTCATCCTTCAGTAATGGGTATAAGAAGCCTTTCCACGCCAACAAGGTCTCAGTTTTTGTATTTTGTAATGAAAGTTAGTAAAAGATAGTTATTTGAAGTGTGACTTGACTATAGAAATTTTGTTCTTTTTGTAAAAGTTCTCATGGAAGATAAGGTAAGAGAAAGGCTGCATTTTGAAATTTCATCTTTACAATACGTACGTTTTACAAAGGTACGTTTGTGCTCGAGTACACCATATCTCCTGGCTTCTGTAAAAGTGTGGTCAATTTCCTTCTTTTGTATTTCCTTAACTTTAAAAGGATCTCTTTTTTTATTTGCAATCCAATAAATGTATAAAATGGCGAGCATAAATAAGTTGGTTGTTTGTCAGTCCAACTCTTATCATCATAGCCTGCATGATAAACGTTTGCTTGAGGAAATGGGGAAATGATGAATAAATTCTGTCAAATAGTGTCCGAAGGGCGGCAAATAGAAATCCGGGGTATACTCGAGATGATTTGCCCTGCCATAGTCCGGCAAAAGGTCCCTCATCACTATACAGTGAATGTTCAATCGCGAACCATTTTCTCATGCGCCGTATAATCGATCTTAAGAAGTTACTCTTTGCTTGTACCGCCAACAAAGATTCGTAAGGCAACTTGAAATCTTGCTGTTCAGCAAACTGCGCTTGAACTTAAAGGTTTGCCGATTTTAACCATTTTTTTTATTAAAAAAAAATATACACTCGCAAGTTATTTGAAAGAAAATAAAAAAAAAAAAAATTAAAAATGAAAATGAAAATGAAAATGAAAATTATGAAGAAAGACTCACCATGTGTTACGAGATTTGTGAGGTAAACGAGGAACAGCACTTTTCGATTCGTGAATCGACTGGGAAATAGGTTGAATGCTATCAAAAGTACTTGCATGATGGTTACGAGGAAAATCATGATGTTTAATAAATATTTATTAGCAGTAATAACAATAATACAAATGTTGGGAGTTTCGCATCGATATATATATATGTATCATTTTTCGATCACGCAAAATGCAAATGCACACTGGTTCAAACACATGCGGTATGCGGTTTTGTGCACAGCCGACTTTTCAAAAAGTGAACTTTTAGTGTTTGATATTTTTTCGAGCTGCTTGCTCAATATTCACTGCAACCAGTTGCTGTGCACGGATTTTATCCTTGGCTTCTCTAACAATTATTTATTTAACAGCAAAAACTTTTAATTAATTTTTTTGTTTTTTTTTTTGTTTGTTTTTGTTGCTTTTGTTATTTATTTGCTTTGTATGTAACTTTTGCATATTTTTCGATTTTTCTTCCCTTTCCCTTCTGTTTGCGATCAGAAATAATAACGCTGCGTCTATACGTACGAATGGTGCGATATTGTAAGGTTTTGATTTGAGAGTTGCGCGCTCAGTATTTTATTAAACTTCAGTTTGTTTGTTCGTTGCTGTTGCTGTTGTTGCTGTTGTTGCTGTTGTTGTTGTTGTTGTTGTTATTATTATTGTTACTTTGTCCTTTCCATTAAAAAAATTTTAAATGGAAACTAAATATTTTAATTGTATGCCATGAGCTTTTTTATTGTTATTGTTATTATTCGTCTTCCTCTTTTTCTTCTATTATTTTTTCTTTTTTTGTTGTTTTTTATTTTTTCTTTTTCGCATACACTTGTGTTGTTGGTATTATTATCGCTGTTTTTGTTATTTTTATGTTGTCACTTCATTTCTGGAATAAAGAAAACCAAACGGACAAAAGCCGTGTAATGCAACATTTTTATATAACAATTTGTATTTGGATGTACACACAGGGGCATTCACACGTTCTCTGTACATCACTACATACAATCATACAATCATAGGTATCCGTTGAATTCGTGCGGATGGACGACGAATAACTCGGTATGGATGATATATATATATATATGTGTATGTACGTATGTATCTATATGTATGCATATATATACATATATATGTAGGCATCTATATATATGTGCATATATCATTTACGTTTAGGTGACATATATACGTTGTATATGTACGTATGAATGGACCTTTTTGGTTAGTGTATATCATGAATGTATTCGTTTTGTACAATTGTAAAAGTGCTGCATCAATTTTCCGAATGATTTATGAAAGTGTGTGCGGCACAACTTCCTGTTGCACATGCTGCTGAGTTTTCATAATGTCATACATGCATGCTGTTAACGTATGCACATATATATACATATATATATATATATATATATATACATGGGTACAAGTGTACTATTTCTGTGTACGTGAAATGCATGTAATTACATATATATGTCGTATATTGGTACGATTAAAAAGTTTAATTTTTCTTTATTTTTTGTTCTCTACATTGTTACAAACATATATATATATATATATATATATATATATATACATATGAATGTATGTAGATATAGATATATATATATATATATATATATATACATGCGTGCGTTCATGCCTGTATGTTTAAAATGCCGTTGCAGGTGCAATATACATATGCATATAACACTAGCAGGTATACTAATGTCGTACGATCATTTGTAACAAGCAGTTATAAGGATAAAGAAACTGAAATCCGTCTAAAAATCGGTTAGGGAAAATCTGGATTCTTCGAAATTAAATATTTTTTCGTTGGATATTGAAATCCCCATTTTATTATGTTTTATATCGATTATCACATAAAATGCCAAACATTACACAAAATTCAATGATGGGTGATAAGTATTCAGCAATCACCGCAAGATGAGTTTCACACGCGTCCGCATTAACGGGATATTCGAATTGCAGAATTGAAGAGTACACATTGAATGTGAATAAAGTGTCTTTACGGCGTGGAATACCAACCAATACCAGGTTAACTCAATTTATGATCCGTTACTGATTTAATTTTCACTTTTTTTTTTTTGCATTTATGCATTATTTTTATGCCCCCGATCTTATTAAATGGCGGTATATTAAATTAATTAGTTCACTTACAACAATTCGGTTTTGCAAACGATGAAAAGATAAAAACAAAAACCAAGTTGCGAAATTAAGAAAACCCAACAAATATTGAAATGTAAAGCTGAAGCAATTTTAATTTAAGTAAATACAACTTCGAAATTTTGGAATTGAAAGGTACTAAGTGAACAAAAATCATTTTCTTTGCAGACTATTTATTCGTTTTTATGTCTTCAATCGGGGATTTTGATACGAAAAAGTGTGATAAAGAATTTCCAAAAGTGCCAGAATTAAGTAAATGATTGAGCATAAGCGAACTTTAGAAAGCATATAGGAATACATTTTAAATTCTTAGTTAGGGCGTAAAAAGACTTTTGCATATATGACGGATGTTAATTCGTACTAAGGATAAATTGGATGCTTCACCTAGTCATACATTCTGCCCGATTATATGAATTTGTATTCAAAGCGAAGAGTACGGAGTTTTCAAACCACCCGATGGTTGTCCAGAATTCGCTGTATGCTGAATAAATCATTCCTTGATTTTTGTTTCTTTTTTCAATACATTATTATATACATATAACTGGCACATATATTTACATCTTCCTGAGCGAAGAACGAAACAATATAAAAAGATATAGAAAATATACATTAAATGAAACTCGTTATGAATTATAAAAATTGTCCATTGTGACGTTTGCATAAAATATATGCAATTTTATATCTTTCCACGTCTGCATTAAGCATGAACCGAAACGATGTCAAACACATCGAGCACATACAGAAGGGAAATAAAGGGAAAGGTATATAAATATATATATACATATATATATATATATATATATATATATATATATATTGATACCAACGGACTGTAAAGAACAAACAACGGCAAACGCGTTAGGGTTATAATATTATATATGGATAACGAAAAGGAACCTCCGTTTTCTTTTACACGAAACTGAATAAGAAAATTATAGTGGCTTAGCAGCGAATTGAAGACACCTCCTATGTACGTAAGGTAAACAGATAGCTTACAAGTTGCTGGCGAAATCTGTCGCTTTGTCGATCTGTTTATTTAACAAATTAGAACGTGTTCGTATTATATAATAATAAATTTCAGCACACACACACACATTCGTCAGTTTTCATAACTCAAAAGAGTACGAAAGCAAAATGACCAAACAATTAAGGAAAGCAAGATGAACTTAAACTATGCCACGATCTCTGTTATATGCAGTACTCACTGTTCCAAACGCAATGGCAAGATTAATATAAATCCATCGCGGCATTGGCGACTATAAATATTTAAAATATATTTGTATGGGTATGATATATTTTCACATATATGTATACACGCGTTCACAATATGTGTACACCGAGGACGTTGAAAAGCTAACAAACCAAGAAAACAGATATAAGTGGTAATTTAATGCACACACACACGCACATATGCGCACATGCATACATGCATACATGCATACATATACATGTACATACACAAATATATACATACATATATACATACATATATACATATATATATATACATATACATATAAATATGTCTATATATATATATATATATATATATATATATATACATATATATATATATATTTATATAACCAATTTAAAAAATTTTTTTTATAGTTTATTTTCTTCATACTGTAGTACATAGGTGACTTTGCAAAAAATTCGAAAAAGGTGTGCGTGTGTGTGTATGTATGTGTATTGGCACGTATTGAGTAAGCATTTTAGAATTTCACTCAACATTTATGGTTTCAAGTTTGGTTGTGACAGTTGCGAGTATTTGTTGACCTGCTACTGCCGAACATATTTTGGGCCATTGTGTTCCTGAAGTTACTGTCTTCCACAATCTTTATTTTTCTCTCTTCATGCACAATGTATCGCAACTAGACACACATATGCATTTATAAAAGTATTTGTATGTATATGTATAAATATGTATGCATATACTTTTTCTATGCATCACACGAAACGAAAAATTCAATTATCAAGTGTCTGCTGGTTCAACACGTAGAGCGTCAATCATCTCACTACACTTTAAACATTTATAAAAACTTTTAGCAAAATGACAGTTAGACAGTTTGCAAAATTTTTATCGTTTCTCTCTATCTTCGTAGTGCTTAATATGAAAGAGATTCCATTTGCTTTTATCACAGTGAGTGTATTCAGCTTTCTCAGTAATGGAAATATAAACTGATTAAAAATTAACCATGAAACTTATATCTGTTACGCGATGCTCCATTTTCCTCTGCTCTGCTTTTCAATAAGGATTTTCTTCCTCACTACTATAAGCTATGGATCAATGGGTTAAATTAGTGAATTAATTTCGTTTATGAAAAGATGAAAATCAAATAAAAAAATTTCAAAATTTCAGGTTTAGCTATAAGCGAATGAAGGCCAACTTTTACTTCCGCAGCTGGTATTCTCCATCAAAAAGACAAACGCTCAAGCATACAGATCCTTATAAAACTTCACTCGACGTTTTCAACATTAAAATTAATTTCTATTCATTTAACATAGTCTTTGCTGCTTTATGTTTTTTTTTTTTTTTTTATTTACTTTTTTTTTCTTCTATAAAAATAATGCCTCTTGCCACTATAAGTTATTGCTTTACTGTATCCAGAGTGCTGCCGCGCTACCAATTCTGACCTCCGCTATTTACATATTTATGTATTGGTTTCTATGTGTGTGCTTATATATATATATGTTTATTTATTAAGTGCATGAAAATTTTATAAAAGAAGAGAAACAAAAGAAGAAAAGGAAACAGAAACAAATTTTTGCAGCACCTTTAATGGAAAAAATATGTTAATTAGAAATAGCTGGAATCCAAATTCAAGTTTCACTATTAAAATATAGTTTAACTGATCGACCGTTCGAAACACATTACTCACAGCATTTTTAAAGCACATATTTAAATATGATATTTATTTATTATTTACAAGTGAAAAATATTTAGAAGAAGAAGAAAACGTGTTTTATTTTTATTTATTTATTTTTTGTTTATTCATGCATTTGTCAACATAATCATCTCCCAAGTCAGGCATATTTAATTCAACATTTTGAAGTGCTTCAGTCAATTATCTATCCTAAGTAGCTTAAGGACTTTTAACAAGTATCGCTTGCGTATGCAAGCAAATATAAATGACATGAAAGCAATTTTAAAAGATAGGCAGATGAAGATATTATACCTAACCATGCTTTGCTAAGATAATTTCGTTTTTTGCGAGTCAATGCTTAGCCATAGTCAAAGAAGAAATTTTGGTTTTATTATGTTCGCTCAATTATTCATTATATTCTTGTGGCGTTGCTTGCTGTTCTTTCTTTCCTCGAACATAATGTTTCGCAAACGTGACTTACGTGGTAGAAGACCTAATTGGAACGTGAAACAAGTTTTCTTGTAAAAGACATACGTACGGTAAAAGTCACTGCGCAAGGACGACAAAACTGATCGCTCTTGCGCACGTTCAAACGTTAATGGTTATGCAGTTACAATACGAACCAAACACAGTTTATCGCACTCGTTAAATATTTTGAAAATACAGGATTAGGCAGCAGAAGCATTTCCCTTTTCAATAACGAAATGTGGAAAATTACGAAACGAATTAAATACGCTCGGGTATATTTCAAAAATCACTCAAACAGAATCGCACGCTTGAGCAGGTATGCCAAGAAAGTTCCACATTGCATTGTGATTATGTATCACTCTCGGCAATTGGTCTCCTTTGTTACCTATATTTGAAAAGTCTGCAGCCAAGAAAAAGAAAATTGAAGTATGTTTATATATTAGTATGTGTGCGTAATGGATGATAATGCCTCATTCATAGAACAGGGAACCCGGGAAGCTACTTGTTAAACATAGATAATTTCTAAACACATAATTTCTAATCGCGTTATTTCTAAAAACCTACCGTCGTATCCTCATGAGTAACGTATTAAGAGAAGAAGCCACTGTCGATTTGTTAGAACAATATTTTCTTCTGATTAACTTAATAGATGGTTTGAACTTTATAGAATGCGTGGAAAAGAATCCCATCCCTTACCCGAAAGAAGTGTTTCCGTTGCAATTTTCGCTGCTTCTCTTCACGCGCTCGAAATCCCTGCTCGGAAGTCGCCGCCTAATGCCTTATATATCCTCTTCTAACTCTTCTCATGCGCTAATCAATGTCCTTAGAAAGTTTTTATACGGATTTAAAAGCGTTACGACACAAAAGTCGATTCATTAAGATGACCACTAAATAGATCGAAAGCTTGCTTGAAAGCTTCTACTAAAACAGACTTTTGGAGTTGGTTATGAATTCGACTATTGAATTGTGCCCTTTCTTTTGTAATTTTCTCTGTCACATCGCTTCGATTCGGATATGTAACAGACGCTGCAAGAAAAGCATTTGCCATGCAAGAAAACTTTCGAGGAAAGTGAAATGAATAGTTGAACGTTGAAAGGCACTTTTATTAGGCCTCGAATTAAAAATTAATGTTAAAAATTAATTTCAAATTTATTGTAGCGAACAAAGATTCTTATAATGTGTTTCAAAACTTTAAATACCTTTTCCTCGGGACACGACTCCAATAATTTTCATTTCTTTCTACGCAATAACGCTCTAAAGAGAAGAATAGATTATTACACGTAGAATATAGCGTGGGACAGTTTTGTCAATTTATTTTAAAAATTAGTCATTAAGAAAAGATTGCCTTCTTTCTTGCTCGAAAACTGTACTTTTCTCTCACAAATATGCGCCAATCGTGCAAAAATCAGTTTAAAGTCCGTTGCATGCTTCTCTTTACATTGAGTTTTGCACCGGTTACTCTGCGTACGGTCGAGCTACTTCCGATAAACTTACTTCTGAAGAATGATTGCGGTGTTGCCGTTTTTTCAATATATTTCAAAATCCAGTCTTTACATTGAATTTTGTACCAGTTACTCTGCGTACGGTAGAACTCCTTCCGATAAAGTCGCTTCGGGACAACGACTGTGGTGTTGCCGTTTTTAAATAGATTTAAAAATTATCTGCGTAGACTTTGCGGAAGAACTCCTTCCGATAAACTTACTTCTGAAGAATGATTGTGGTGTTGCCATTTTTTAATATATTTCAAAATTAATTTTTTTTTGTCTTCCTATTACTTAAAAATAATTTCTTTTTAATACTTAAATAACTTTCATGATTATTATTATTATTATTATTATTATTATTATTATTCTATTAACTTCTCTTCCATGTAAAGCAATTCGTCAATTGTCGAATGAACTCTTCTTTTAAGACTACGATCGCGGCTCGATATATAGGCTGCTATAAGACTATCTAAATATCGTTCTTGAATATTTCAGGAACCGCAACCGGCGCACAAGATTATATTTTCATTAGATCGAGTTCACATTCATTCGAGTACCCGTAATAAAAATCAGGTCAGTTTTAGCTGAGCAAGGTCGAGCATAAACTAACCTACTTGTTCACATCATCTCTCATCTATTATCGTGATAAAATACAAAGATTTACATATTATTTCTATGTAAACGCAAACTTATGGGTGGAGTCCTCATATCCCACCTGCCCCAACACATGATTTGACGTGATCGAAAGTCAGCACATTTTACGTGTCAACCAATTTATACTTCTTCACCTGTTTTCGTAGTAAAGAACTGAAAATAAGGTCTTTTTGGCCATATAAAGAAACGTAGGTTCCGTACGCACCCTTATATAGGGTGGACTCAAAAAAAAAAAACAGACCTGTTTGATCCAAGTTTGGTGTACTTAATTTTTATGTCACATTACTATTATGGACCAAAATTTGTCCCAAAAATTAAAAACTGGATTTGACCTTTTTACCACTTGAGATATAGCATTTCATAAGAATCTTTGGATAGTGACTGCAATGTCCGAAAAATGAACCTACGTTATTTAAATTTATTTAACTTTGATGTTAAAATAGTTTTATAAGCTAATTTTCATAATGAAATATTAAAAATTTGACTTTGTTTCCATATAAAGACTTACCTTTTGTGGGCACGATTACAAGGGGATCAGATAATTGGGCGATTTCCTACCAATTCAGCGGAATGCAGTCGTGAACAAGATGTGATCCAATCTATTATCAAAGTGCCTGTTCTTGCGTCAAAACAAGTCAGTGCACCAGATTTCATCAAAGGACCTCAAAAATTGTGATCTAAACATTGAGCTAAATAATAGCTGAACATCAGTATACATAGACATCAGATGGACAAATCTTCTAACCGCCTGGGTGCCACACACATCTGCAAAGCGTAGAGTCTTTTTCCATTTAAATAAAAATCAATTGACGCGCAAGCAGATAGCCCTAAAAATCCAGAAAGCGCTCTCCCAACATTTATTCTCTACACCAGTTGTGGCCGAAGGCATATTAAGTTTATATGTAACGTATGTAACGCTTACAAGGACTTAATATAGCTCCGTATCATTTATTATATCGAATCATTTTCTGAAATGATCTAAGCTCATCTGTTCATCTGTCTGCCCGTCTGCCCGTTCATAAAAATTTATGTTCAAACTACAGCTCGCAATTTTTGAGATTTTTTTGACGAAATTTGCTACACTGACGTGCTTTGACGCAAGGACGCGCGCTATTGCATTCTCCACATTCTCTCGTCCTTATATTGAAAACTCGTTAAATTGGTTCATAATATTACTTTGAGAAGGAAGTCAACCCGACCAAATTTGGACCACATAGGTTCATTTTTGGATACCACCGCATATAAGAATGCCCAAGACCTTTATATGCTACAAATGTTTTATGATGAAATTTCGCTCATGATAGTAATTTGACATAGAAATTAAGTGGACCGAATTTGAGCTATTAAGTCTATATTTAGGACCTTGCGCCATGTAAGATTTCTCATGAATATGAGGTCTTTCAGAAAAAGTTTGAACTTTTTATAATTTATGTTGAACGGAATGGTCCGTAGTAGCATTTGAGTAGAAAAATTAACGATACGGAATTTGAATCACATAGGTCTACTTTTTGAAAAATTTGCTTGAAACAGGTCCTTATATGTCGAGAAAATATAATTTCTAGTTTGCCTATTACCAAGCATGCCAAGTTTTGATCACATCGTGTTATGTGTTCGGGATCCTCCTTTTATGCGGGTTTTCGTGACAAGTGTGCCTTTGCATATGAAAATATTGAGCTATTTTTTGATGTAAAATGATGTAAGCTCGGCCATGTCCCATTATAATTTTCTTAGTTGTCTTCTTATATATCAATATAGTTAATAACATTACTTTGATAGCTATGAAATAGTAAGTTGAGCGTAGATTTTCGTAAGAAAACTAGTAGCAGACAGACTGGTGGCCGCAAGAGATTTGCATACTTTTTTGTTTGCAACTTTCTTACGGCAAAAGGGGAGTGGGCGTTGTTTATCTGTAGTGTTAAATTGAATTTCATTAGGATTTCGCGGAAGTTACGATGTTTTGTTGATTTTAATTTTTCGCTTAATTTCGACTAAAATTACAGAAATGCATGAAATGACTGAAATCACTGTCAACATAAGTGCATTGTAAAATTTTCATTATTTATAAAAATTTTATTAGCCAAACGAACGAAAAGAGCAAACAAAGCTAATCGATTCACAATCACACAAATCCCTTTCACGAATACGTCCATTAATATATATATATATATATATATATATATATATATAGTTATTACAATCGTTTGCCTACTTTTACTGTAAGCAGAAGAAAAAACTTTGCAAACCGTCAATTTTCGATGTAAAATGAATTATATAGAAAACTTTTATTGAATAAGTTTCTATTTTAATGAAATAAAAGTAGGGAAATATATATTTCTGGGAATCGCTTTTGTGTGACGTTTGATATTTTTATTACATAAAAAAAATTAGGGCTTTTTCTAATTTCGTCAACATGAATGGCTTGTGTTAAAAATTCTTTTACATAAATCACTTTCCGATTCTTAGTCAATTGTTATTTCTATTTTAATTTCCAAACCCTTTTATTTCATAACCATATAAATAAAACGATAATAATTCGCCATTTTGTGGTGGCCAACGTTTTTCTACATAACAACAAAAACAAAAAGGGCTATGGCACATTGTATTGTCGTCGGAACCAAAGAGGTGTACAAAATTTCAGCATAGAGTGTTCCATGTTGACACGAAAACAGATTAAATAAAAACTTAGAAGAATATCAAATCAAACACATAAGTGTTTTTTTTTTTTTTGCATTAGTCTATTAAACGATATCTTGTGAAAAAAGGCTACAAAAAATCATCAAGTATTCATAGTTGGATGTTTTATATGCGAAAGAAAGAGAGAGAAAGCATATATATATATATACAAGCATATTTGATATCTATATAGATATGTATATACATATATAGAGAAGTAAATATATTAATAGATACAGTAGGTGTACGAATAAGTTCCGGGAATTGGTTGCTTAATAAAATGTGCATTATGAGTTTAATTTTGCGGAAAGTTTTGATATGGGTGTCTAGGACATTGATGCTTGTACGGTATAAGTTGCGGTTGTTTACAGTCCGTCGCACAGTATATATGACAGTGTATACATGACAGAACGTCATTTACGGGAATCGGAAACAATTAACTTGACTGGGGATAAAAACGCAGTAAACCATTAAAGTAAAGGTAAAGAGCCGCTTGTGAATTTCGTGAGAAAAATTTTTATCTAGGCAACGAAGAATATTAGTATACATCCGTCCATCGTCAGCAAAAGCAAGATTCTCAACTTGATCTGGGGATATTTCTCGATTTCCGGATAATCTCAACACCTGCCTTTTTTCGATTAGCACTGGTTCGAAAACATGAAGTATCTACGGTATTGTCATCCGCAAGCCACCCGATAAATGACACAAGGGCATAAATAACGATGGTGAATAATTCGTCTATTAGGCTTTGTAATAAGTAAATCTTAAATAAAATTCAACTTTACCAAAATGTGACGGAATTTATTTGCGCACCAAGTATATATATATATATATATATTATATACTCAAATTTATTTTATATATATATATATATATATAAATTAAATTTTATACATATATATATTTAGATATTCAGTTGTTTGGTCGACAACAGTAAACAAGTAATAAATATGGAACGAGAGACAAAAGATGAAGAAACGTGGAGAATATAATAAAAATTAAAATGTTAATAATGCATGCATCTGTATGTGACGCCTTTCTTTACGTTTCCATTGTTGATATCACGTTTGAAAGGATTGCATCACAGTTTGCTTTGCAGGAAAGTTTACAGGAGATTACTTCTGACGGTTAGCCGAAAGTAGTGAAAAAAGCAAAATTAGAGGAAAACAACAGCACAACACAGTTAATTTCCATTAAAATTTCTTTTTGATTAAAAGAGTTTAAATGGTTTTCTTTCATTTTTCTTTCTTCTTTTTTAATAGCAGTGAACATTATTCAATTGTACAAATGGCTGCAGAAATTTAAAAACTAACAAGATTTCTCCATTTAGGTTTATAGATGGAAAGAAAATAGAGACCCAAACATCCGAGAAGACAAACTCGTAGCCATATATACATACACACACAAACATATATACAAATATGTTTGCTTACATCCAGGCAAGGCTGTTTGTCATATGTTTGTGACTGATGATAAATATATATATATATATATATATTGTCTATGTGCGTATGTGCCTATGTATGAATGCTTGTATGTACGCTTGTATACATGCTGTGTGTATGCCGGAGTGCTTGAGCGAAAGTGTGTAGTGCTTGAAATTAACCATCTACCCGGCAGCTGTTGGATATCTAAGAAGATAAGATAACGCATACACACATACATCAAAGGAACAAGCTTATATGTACGGGGGATATACGTGTGTGCACCTGCCTGAAACTGTTGCAGTACGATAGTGTTCACCATTTTCATTTTCATTTTCGTTTTTCTTTTTCCTGTTTTTTATTTTTTTATTTCTTTTTTTTTTTTTTTTTTTTGCTTATGGTAGTCTAAAAACAATTGCTTTTCGTTAAAGCATTTGTTTCCTCTTGCTATTGTCTACTTCTGCTCTGCTGATAGAGGAAAATCAAAGCAATAGAGGAATCATACTCTGCAGAGTTTCCTTTCGCAAGAAAATGAAAATTTAAATTTTTTATTATGTAGATTAAAAAAGGAAAACTAAAACTAGAAAATATGGAAGAAGATAAATGGAAAAATTAACAACGAAAACTGACCGACTTTAGATTTATTTAAACAAACACTGCTGCCTAAAAACTCTGATTATGTAAAGCTCCTGATATGGTTCGTTCGCTTGTCTAGGGTTACATGCTCATGAGCACATTTTCAATTTCCAAGTGATTAATTAACTTTAATAAAATTTATTTCATGTAATTCGTTAATGGCAACCGCAATGACGAATGAAATTCTACGCATGCAAGTATTTACGTAAGAGATAAAATGCAAATGTCTACGCAATGGTTTTATGCTTTAATTTTTTACATATTTTTTTTTCTATTTATGCAGTCATTTTCATCCTCGTCATCGCAAACCGTTCTCGTTGTCGGCAATATTGTTGCCATTACTATTCCAAAGTCTTCGCTGTGTACGGTAAATTTTGAAATATTTACATACATGCACATGTATATATGTATTGTTTCATCTGCATGGAGAACTTGTCATTTTGAGCAGATGTTTTTTTTACATGTCACTTGCTGCGCATTTATAGTTTGCGTTTAAATATGAATATGTGAACAAACATATATCATATACATCGTGAATGCATATGCACCTATACACACACACATATATATATATATATATATATATATATATATTTATAATCGTAGAAACGAATTCACTTCTTGTTGTTTCTTCTTTAAAATGACGTTCATCCATCTATCGAGCAGACAAGGCAGCTTTCAGCTTTTGCCAACACACAGTTAAATGCACTCATATTCGTGTACAAGCTACAGGCATGTGCACCTGTACGTGTGACTGTATACGAGTATATATTGGTGTATAGATAGATGTACATAATATATGTTTGTGTATAATCATTATGTGTGTACGTACACAGGAGAATGCATTCATATATTTGCTTGCTGGATCATAAGCACAGCTAACAGTTAAATATCATCCTTGCGTTCGTATCTATTGTCAGCATGGCGTGATGTGTTTGAGAAATTAATATCGCGCTTGTTGAACTATAGTACACATGCAATATTTCTATTTCATCATTTTGTCTTTAAAGATGATGATAGAAATAAAATAACAATGAATTGCCAGCTCGAGAATGTCGAGAATTCACCTTCATATGTAATCTAGCAAACCGGACTGACTGACTGACTGACTGACTAACTGACTGACTGACAGCTTATTGCTTACGCTAATAAGCATCGTTGCCTTCTCACAGTAATTCGCATAAAATGTATGTTCCTCTGACGTGTAAAAAGCAACTTAAACGAGAACCACAATCTCTATAACTCCACTGCTCTTCTATTATATTTTTTTTTATTTTTGGTTTATGGTTTTTGGTTTACGGTTTTTTTTTTCATTTTCTATAATCCACGCATCACTTCTCTGAGATAATCTTCCTGCAAAGATTCCCTTTTAGCGGCTTTAATTTTTTTTGATTTGCTGACAAACAATCCATTGAGTTTCCGAAGTTCTCTTGATCCTTGATCTACCACATACATTTACACTTACATGCGATTCGCAAGTTTTAACTAAGCTTCATTCGGCTCATTGACCACTTCAATTTTCTATGAATACATAAGCAATTGTAAAGCAAAATTTTGTGAGGGACTGACCTTGCCAATAAAGGTAATTGGAAAACTTAATGGTTCCTTTAACGGCTCTATACGCACAACAGAGGATATAGAGAACTGTATTAATTTATTTACTATGAACATTTAACGAACGGTACACAACGTTAGCTCCCCAAAAATTTTGGGGAATGGAATGGTTTTCTTGCGCTCCGCATTTTCATGCTGACTTTAATTAGAATTAAAGATTATTAGAGAAGGCAAATGAACCGTTATCGTCAACAGGTGGACTATTTAAACAGTCTTAATAGCGCGCCCCTAATCAAAAGCAAAGTAGGTGTCTTGGGTAAAGGAAGCTTGTAATTTAAGAATATAAGCAAATTGTTGCGTAAAAAGCACACTGTCATTGCTTCACTTAAGTATCGAGATAGTATATTATCCTGATCATAAAGATTTCTAAAAATCTTAAAGTGTTTGGCGACTTAAGCTCTTTGGATGAAGAGCATAAGTATAAGTCTACAGTAGCCCGATTGGATTCAAGTTCCGTTAATGTTTCGGCGGAGGACAACATAACTAATGGGATCATCAAGTACCATAGTATAGCTTTAACAAATATTCCCCTTTAAGGAATCCGATGTTTCACATGCATAATTAACTCATGCGTCAAGTTCCAGTATTTTGCTAATATATGGAAAGTGAAATTTCTAAGCCACGCAAACCATCAAACGATGTCAATGGCTAGCGACATCCGCATGAGTAGCCGAGTGAGTAAAAATCGCAACCACAAAATCAACGTTCGTTGGTCCAAATCTCGATGCGGTATAGTTAACTTTGGTCGTAGCTAACGCGAGTGCTCAGTTGGTAAAGATATAACACTTATCGACTGGACTCACATCCACTGCAACTGCAGCCACCACCTACCTGTTTCTTTATTTCTTTCTTTCTGGCCGTCACCGCATTACGCAAATAGGAGACATCTCCTGAGTGATGCATCATATCGAAAAAAACAAAAACCAAAACAAAAATCGGTTCTCGACCTACTAGTGTCCCGAGTTCTCTAAGCAAGCTCTTCGAAATCAATCACTTCAAAAGGACAAAGTACTAAAAACAACTTTTTGAATAAAGTATTATTCCAAATGAAGTGAAATGAAATGCTTTTAGAAGTCAGCATAATTCTTCACACCAAATAGTAGGCATGCACCGGCATGTTAAAAACAAATTTGAAGACTAAATCGACAACAATCGATTGGTTAAGCTTTTGACAAACAAGACACAATGTTTAAAACTATTTTGTATACGCCTCGAATGAAGATCTATTATCTGCCTAACAATGGGTCAATTCTAAAGTGACCAATTGGTGGATCAATTTTTGTTTAAAAATACCAACGTTAAGGGTATCAAATAAAAGAACTTGGAGGGTAGAATGCGAAAAGCATAGTGTTGGGCATGCGAGATTCGGTCCCGGCCGAAAGTTACAAAGTGTGGATATAAATTCTATCGAATAACTTAGATCATATGCTCGCTTGTATTGAAACCTCAACCGCAATTGAGATTTGAACCCCTAACCATTGAGTTGTCAGTCGCGATCCTTTGCCTACTGTATAAGTCTAAATTATACCCTTTTTTTATATATACATAGCCCAGTTTAAATAAACAAAAAATAAAAAAGCGTCCTTTAACACGGTTTCCATACAAGGCAACAGGGATCAATCATTTTATACAAGGCATTACTGTATGCCGAAATCAACTTTTGAAAATGATGTTAGTTTTGCTTGTAAAAACTTCTCTGCCAAAAAATTTCAAAACAAATTAACATGTATGAACCCGTAACACATAACATGATTAAATTATCAAAAAATTTATATTAGTTTGTCATCCGTATCTATCAATTCATTTAGTACCTACTAACTATTTTCCAATTATTTCTGTGATATTTAACTTTAATCGGAAGTTTTTATTTCCACATTTCCACATATTATTTTATTTCTTTACATTTAAAATGATATATAGGATTAAGCAAATATTTAATATTCCTAAATAGGTATGTAAATAATTCATGTTAGTTTACTCTATCTACAATAAAGCTAAACTAAACTAAACAAAACTGAACTAAAGTTTCGAGGCTTGGAAACTGAGGTACACTGTACAATGTTCGCCAGTAAATGCTTCAATCATTTAATTGCAACATCTACTATTTCATTACATTTCAATACCACTTTTGTGAGTCATTGAATTTTTGCTTTAATGAAAAGAAAATGTTTTTACGTTTTGCGCTAAACTAAGCAATTTTCCCCAAAACTGGTGCATTCAAATGAGTGATGAGAATCAAAATTGAATCACACTCAGTCGACACGACATGTTGCCGATACAATTTGACCTTAAAGGTAAATCTTAAATGAAGTGAGCAAATAAGTGCCAGCTACCGCTTAATGCAAATAATCAAATTTATTGCTTACAAAACTATGGAATATTATTATTATTATTATTATTATTATTATTATTATTATTATTATAAATTTAGCCCGAGAATAAATTCGAAGACTAAAACTGTTAAAGCACTAGCATCGCTAGGCTTTCAGCTTTTTTAAAAAGCTTAAAAACCGCACTTGAGATTTGAAACCACGACCAATGAGTTGCTAGTCGAGAGTCTTGCCTCTCGGCCACTCGGGCGGATGGAATTGTTGCGTTTCTAATACGAGTCTAATGAACATGACATCCATCCGGTCAATGAATTTCTTATAGCATAATATTAATTGATCAGGTCTAGTCTGATTTGTATTGCAGTTAGCAGAATAAGGATCGGAGCCCAAATGGTCCTTTAATCCCTTAATCGGCACAGGCACGTCATCGGTTGATTGATATGTTCACCGAAAGTAGGTAACGAAACTATAAAGTAGACCAGCATTTTCGTTACATATCATCATCACCTGCTATGAACTTCACATCCCAACTATCAATGTTAAATGAAATTCAAGTCTTGTCATATCAACGATGTTCATTTTGAATTCTCAATTTCCGTAAGCGAAATGTACAAAAACTGTCAAATCTATATAATCAGCATAAATATTCAGGGCATTAGCTCTTTACAGGAAATGCTTCCTTTCAAACCTTTTGATGACGAGGATCTATTTTTCATATTGATTTGAGCAAATATTTACTTTTGTACATAAACTACACTTCAATAGCATTCATATGAGCTTCAGCCTTTTAACTAATATTTGGTTACGTGTGTGTTTTTCTCTTATTTTTTGTTTTTGTTAACTCTTTTTTGTTCCGCGGCTGAGCAGTGCTTCATGTTAACTCATCTTAAAATTTTTCTCTATTTATCTGTCCTGTATTTGGGCTATACAATGCACCCATGCGCTACCAAGCAGGCGAAGAAGAAGAAGAAGAAGAAGTAAAAGTATCAAAACATATTTCCTCCTTATCGTAAGGTGCAAACAGTTTAAGCAAAATATATCTGCAACATTCAAAATCACTCCTGGTATAAGACAACCAACCAATCATCAATATACAAATTGAACGGTTAATGAAATCATTGGCGGAAAAACTGAATGTCATCTGTCAAAGATTACATGACAAACTGAGAAGGTTCGAATCATCTCTAAAATAAAGACTAAAGTCTTTAGCTTTTATGGTAGTCTTTATCGTGGCCATCGTCCATTGTAAAATTTCAAAAAAAATGTACGGATATGATACCTAAAATACATAAAAGAGTTTATGTTCAGATAACTATTGCAATGTAGCGCTTAAGCCATATGACGGCAGACTTGTTTGAGAAAACAACTTTATCGTCGGACTAACCATTCATCTCAACTCTTACTCGTAAAAATCCTCGCAATTCCACTCGAATTTTTGTATTTCTTTTGGTATCCGAAAATGCCATTTTTTAAGGACGTGAGGTTTCATAAAAATTTATCGATCTTCTAAGAAAGTAAGTTCTAAAGACGGGGAAACCCAAGTATCTATATATTCGTGGCGTGTTGCCTGCATCAAGCAGCAGGCGAACAACGAAAAGATTAACAACAATTGGCAGAACTTTATCGAAAAATCGGATGAACGGATTAAAAATGCCGCGATTAGTTTAGGTAATGGAACCTTGCTTGCAAAAATGGTATATAAGCAGAATATTTGCGGACGCATGAAATTGCCCACACTGCTGCCCTTGAAATTATTAAATCATTTTTATTGATCGGTTTTACAGCGATGCCCAGGATTCTAAAAATCAAAAAAGGAAACTATATAGGATCATTCATTTTGTGGTTCCGAAAGTAAACGCACATAAAACACACTTTTGGTTGAGATTTGGATCAATTTTTTTTTCGATACATATTTTAGACCTTGAAATTATTTGCCGAATACGGTGCATAGTTGTACAGTGCGCAGAAATGGTTTGAACTCTTTATGAAATCAATGAATCCACAGTTACGTTTCGGGCATGTGGGATAAAGCTCGTATATGATTAAATGACTTCGTAAACAAAACATTGTAGTGGCTCTTCTGATGTGAAGACAAACATCTGATATTCGTAAAGGACGTTTACGGGTAAAAAATTAACTTTTGGGTGTGGCTTGTGCTCTGAAAATGTCATTTTTGAACATCAAAATGGCATTGCAGTATGCCGTCAATGGGAGACGCTAGAGAAACATGATAACTAATGACAATTTAGCCAATCTCGACTTGGAGGAGAGGTGACTTCAACAAAATGGTACAGCACGTCATACCTTTCGTGGCACCATCAGTTTATTACGAGCAAAGTACAATGAGTTTGCCACAAAAATCGTCCGATATAACTCTACTGGATATTTTTCTTTGAGATTGGTTGAGTTGGAGCATCAGTTCGGTCCTTCAAAGACTTTGTTTACCAACATTACGCATGTTATTGGTTAAATAGGAGTCGATTTATATGAAAAAGTGGAAGAAATTGGTGTTCAAGAGTTGAATTTTTATAGAAACCCAGAGGCAGTTGTTCACATCAAATCGTGTTGAAATAGAAATTGGATGAACCGGTTCTTCAAGTCAAACAAAATTCATGGTTATATCTTTTACCGTTTAATTTTTATTACACATATATATATATATATATATACATATAAGCAGTCTTCGGGGGAATAGCAATGACAAATGGTTGATGATACCGAAGGATACTTACGATTTAACGAACTGTCAGAACAAATTACCGACTAAACCCAGTCCAAGTGTCAAAATCACGGTAGCAAAAAGTTCACTCAATCGAATACAAAAATTCAGAGAAAACTACCTGGTTCAAGATAGAGAAAAACACAGTTCGTCAAAGTATTTTAATAATTTCATACACGTTCTCACACCTAAATACATTCAAAATGAGCTCAGGGAATTTTTATTTATATATTTTTTCATGTACTTAAAGATTCATCTTTAAAAGCCATCACCCGGCTACAAATTAATCTACGGCCTAACACGTCAACCAACGTATTTTAAACAAAAATTAAGGCTAAGCAAAGAAACGGTCACTCAAACATAAGCAAGGAAATAAACAAAAACTGTAAGGGCAAAGAAAAGAGAGAAGGATAGGCAAAGCCTGCACACGTCAAAAACGTCCCATGTACGTCCACAATCTATAAACATACATCATTACGGAAGCGTACCACACAATCACGGCACAAACAATCAGAATTTGGCAACTATTCATGTGGAAGATCGCAGACTTTGGCGAAGACGCGTTTTAATTATGTCGTTCTCTTCCGATATTGAAAATTAATTAATAATCAACATTATTAAAATTATTGCAAAGAACGCACAAGGAGTTAAAAAGCTCATAATTGAATCTATATTTTTAAAGTCGAGTTAACTGAAACTGACGAACTATGCGACGGGACACTTTAGCATTGATTTCCTTTAACAGAAATTGATCTATTGACTCTACTGTTAAGCAGGTTACACATAAAGGTTATAATTGATATCACTTAGCTTAGGCTTATGCTCAAAAGCGCGTGGACTCATAACTAAGATAACGTAGCGTAAATAGTAATAAGTGCTTGTAAACAGGTTCAATTAAGTGTGAATAAATTAAGTAAGTCGAGGGATGGTGGAGAGAGTGCGGTCTGAGTTGTAGAGATACACGGAAATGAGCTCAATGACTGGACGTTACGTTATCGTACGTGTCGAGAGCTGCCCGCTTCCTCGTCAATTTCAAGGTCATTGGGCAAAAAAGGTGTTTATAGAAACTACCATTAAATGACTCGAAATGTTTAAAAATGCCAAAAAGTTTTCTTAAGGAAATAAAATTACACAGGTCGATATTTTTCGCTTTGCGATTAAGACTTGTGCAAATGGCTATTTATTTGGGTTTACTGCATCAACAACGCGCCCAACAAATCCTCAACTCGGCGCACGCATAACGTACGTAATATGCGTGCTCTATAAGCAGTCCATGATTATTGCTATAGATCAGCAAAGCTACGAAAATAAATGTCGATCCTAAAAGTATGCAAGGATATAAAGCAAAAACCGATCTATCAAACAATAACAGATTAAAAGCAAAATAGTGAAAAATCGAAAAACGTAGCAAACGAACGAAAGCAAAATAAAATACGATCAGAATGAGAAAAAAGAAAAAAACCAATTATGCAAAAGTGACTAGAAGACGAAGCAGAATATAATCAACAAGAAAACTAAATTAATTAGCTGAATGTAATAAATTATCAATTTTTCACTGTCACAAGCTATTTATTAGTGACCTACATCTGCTTTATTAAATGATTTATTAAAAAATTAAATAAATAGCACAAAAATCCCGAGAAAAGAAAAAATGACGAGCTTAGTTGCGCACAAGTTCGCTAAGCTTACTTTCGACAAATCTCGGTGGGGCAAGCGTTTTCATCAACCGAAGAATTTACAAAAGCTGCAGAAATTAGTATTTTCAGAAGAATTATTTCAGAGAGGGAAGAAAGAAATGAGACAATCGCTGGGAAGGGACAGATAGAACTTATCTAGGAATATTTCAGCCCTAACTCATTAATTTGTTTGTCGTTTATATATTAAGTGAGATAAAAGTTAATGCATACGAGTTTGAAGACATATATCGTGGTAAGGAGCTTGATGAGAATGAATTACCGGCTGAAGAGTTTTGGGAGACGACTATGTGGCCACATAAAACCCGTAACTTAAATGGGAATAATTAATCATTCTTCTTCGTTCAATCGATATTCATCAAACCAAGTAATGGGATGGCAGACAACGATACAAAATTTCGGACGTTACGTCTTTGACCTTGATGGAACACGCCTACGACCCGTAACTTAAGTAGGAATAATTAATCATTCTACTTCGTTCAATCGATATTCATCAAACCAAGTCGTGGGATGGCAGACAACGATACCACGTTTCGCACGTTACGTCTTTGACCTTGCTGATTGGTTTAAGGGGAACTGAAATGTGAAACGTTCATCATTCATCGTTCATCATTCATTTCGTTATTATTTATCTAAAGCACTTCCGGATTGTATTACCGGGAAAAGCTATAAATTCTGCTAGTGGAACTGATACGGTTTTACCACAGACATCAAATTAATTTTACAAAAGTTTTTGATCGCTTACTACTTACTATATCTATATAGAAAAAAAGATATAGCATAATTCATATTATTCTTTGTGTGTGTTAGTCTTTTAGAATTAAAATGAAAAATAAATTCTTATAAAATGATCCAATATTTTAGAATTGATAAGCTAAACTTGTAAAGTAATTAGAGGACGTAAATGGGGGAAAATGTTGCTTTTGTACGTATTTAGGCAGCCGAGCATGCATTTACAAAATCATTTGATTTTTATGAAGGATTGTTTATGCATAAAAAGTTCATCTACAAATATTTCATTATGTTAAAGTCTAGCTGTCTTTCATTATCATAGCTCTGCTCTGTAGTAACTTGAAATGTACATTCACTTGTGTCTCACTTACTTTTACCACAATGCACAAACACAATCCAAACGTAAATTTTAATACACAAAAAGATATAAGCATTCAAACGTACGCACATATTCATATGGATAAACGAATACAAATGATACGATGTTCATACACTCGCAAGCACGTAATAAAAGAAACAGTGCGGCATCAGTAACATTAGTATGCCAAGCATACTGTGTATTTTCCGTTTCCGTTATGTTAACTGCAAACCACCGGCAAACACAGCAGAAACAACAATACCAACGACAACAGCAATAGCAACAACAACACCAACGATGTCAAAATGGTATTTAACGCCGCAGGCACATTTCTTTCAAAAGCTATTCATGTTCCTTACGCCCTACATGGTTGCTTTCTTTATTGCTGTTCTTGTTGTCGTCGTTGTCGTTATTGTTGCTATACTATAAATAAACCCACATATATATATGTATACATTTTTTTTATACATATATTTTTAGTCTCGTCTTGTACGTATTGTTGGAGATTTACTTAAAATAAAAAAAGAATAAATAAATACCAAAAAGGAATTAAGAGAAAAGAAAAAGGGAACTTGTTGCATAAATGTGATTCTTTTCTATTCTCCTTTACATTCTTTTTTTTTATTATTTTTTATTATTATTAATATTATTGTTGTTATTATTATTATTATTATTATTATTTTTATTATTATTTTGTTCTTCGTTGTTTTCTGCCTGCATTTGCATCGAAAACTATTACTCTGAGTCTTTTGTTTAAACAATTTTCTCTTTTTCTCCATTTTTTTTCTTTTTTTTCTTTAACTTTTTTCAATTTATGTTTAAATTGTTTTTATAATTGCATTGTCATGCTTTGCAACACAGCGACGGCAGAAAGCAATCTAATTACAATGAAATGGACATACGTACAGTACACCCAATTTATGTATATATGTATCCGTTCATAAATATTATCTGCCTGTGTTCTGCTAAAATTCAATTCATAACAATCATAAAAAAAAATTATTATATCAAACAAGTCGAGCGACCAGACACCTTCGTGCTGGAAGTAAAACCATCAATATATAGAAAACAAAACATTAAGATTAAGTTACAATAATTCCTATAGATGGTCAGATGATGGTAAGAGCAAAATATAAGACGTGGACGAAACAATGGTCGTGCAGAGAAAGGTATATCAACTTTGTAATTCCCTTTATAGTCGTCTGAGAAAAGCATAGTGAACTTTATAAATTTTATATACATTTCTGATCAATTTGAGGTTCGCCGATTTGTGTTACACTTGGAAAAGTCGTCATAAACGAGAAAATGAACCGAACATGGGCTCATATGCACTATTCCTTAATTTACACGAATTACATTTAACGTCAATGGGTATGCGTCTGCGATCACCGCATCTGCTTACGCCACCAACTTACAAGCCGTTACACTATTTATATAGGAAACCTTATTAGTAAAAGCATTACAGTGGGCCACATTCGATACCTTACAGGACGCTACAGCTATTCATATAACGACATTTCAAAAAAGAAGCCTTGCATGGGAACTGGTCGAAAAAGTGGTCCGATCCTAACCATTTTCAACAACGTCCATCCATAGACAAAAACGCATCTCAACTAGTTTTGGGTGTTACACACGGCTGCAAAAACTTAGTACACCCTTACTGCATAAACGGTGTAAGGTATATTTATATTTGCTTCTGCTGCAACTGTTTAAAACTATAGTCTGAGAAGGCATTTAGGTAGCAATTCGCAAGATTTCACCCGCAAACCGCTACATTTTTCATCAAAGGGAAGGTTATTACAATTCAACAATATAGTGGATGAACATGGCCAATTCTTTTCCAATATCCGTACAGCGACTCTAGAATAAACCTTCGAATGTATTTCAAAATTTTTATCGCTGTGTTTGTTGTACAATTTGTTCAACAGTAATGAACAAAAATCCCATTTCTTTTTTACATCAAAAACAAAGAGGTCTCAGTTCACTTTGCACTGTACGGGCAGACTTTTATGTTTAACCGCTGTTTAAAATAGCTAACGAAAACGAATTTAATGTTTCAATTTAATATTCCCTTGTAACTGAATAGCATACCATCTCAACCCAAAAATGATTTGAACTTTATTATAAAAATTATGCTCAAACTACTGTCTTAATATCAACCCCCACTGATCTTCAGATTCTTCAAATTCAGACGTTAGTATGAGAAAATAGAAAGCATTAGTGTTACCGTTATGATCGAAAATTGAATGAAACCACTGAATATGGCTGTCAACGCAAAAAATAATGTGTAATGAAGAGCACAAATATTTTATCTGAACATATGTTTCGAGCCATCCTGGAGTCAAGCGATTGGGAAGTCCCTCCTTTGGTATATATATATATATAAACCATATCTTTTAAAACAGAGCTAGTTTCACAGATTGATGTAAAAAAAAAAAATTAGATTCCGACACTTGCATATATTATTGATAAGTCAGGTATACTAGTTTCCTGCTTAGTCCACCCCCTTTAAACAGCCAAAAAATATATAAATATTAGATGCTTGCATTTATTTTGGCCAGTGAAATGTATTGATCAAAATGATCAAGTAATGCGAAGTATCAATGTACACAACGAATAAATTCAATGGATTTGATCCCAATAGTCGATGTAAACCGACATCGACTTTGGAACCGCAAAGGCTTAAAAGTGATGGATCTGATGTCAATGGCAAAGAGCGAGTGGGAAAACCAAAAAGTTCGGAGACATTGCATGGCAAGACTTATTGAACGAAGACCCAGCTCACATACTCAAAGACCTTTCGAACTTCCATTTTTCCCTAACTGATGAGCCTAAAATTTAACTTAAAACTTTAAGAAACTTAAGTTGAAAAATAAGTTCTTCTAAGAGAATCGAAACATCATTAAAAAATAAAGAATACAACTTTTTTTTTTTTGATTTTCCACACTCGCTTAACGGATTTATGGGGTGCCTTCAGACTTGAATTCATGGAAAGAATCGCAGGTACAATTGCGAAAGATTTTCCGTAAGTAGATTTTCTTGACAAAAAAACCAAAAAAAAAAAAAAAATACGGATCACGCAATTGCCTTTTAAACTAAGGGTCGTTTCAAATGATTCAAATCATTTCACTGAGAATCACCAGCGTTTAAATTGCATTGAATTCATTAAGCGGTTCATTTCGACCCACAAACGTATGGGTTTTGTTCACACATAAGCATCTGGTGTTTATTGAAAGTAAAGAAAAATTTTAAAATGAAAAAAAAACTGTTGACCTTTTAAGGAACAAACATCTTGTGCTTCACCCTCGCAAACCCCTCTACAACTTCACGCTGGCGACGTACCATTCAAGCCTTGTATTTTTATACATATACATTTTACTTTCTTGAACGTTGCTTCCAACGGACGGTTTGCTTTTCTTTTTTTTTTTCTCTTTTTTCTTGACGCTATAAGCACAAATACGAAGTACAGAGAAGTAAGGTCTGTCCTTCGGTCCTGGTAAATTGAAATTATGAAAATACCTGAAATAAATGAAATCACACCCACTGTAAATGCGTTAACATGCGATTGTGGTACTTTTCCTTTCTTCTCCACAAAACCAAAGTTTCTTTATATCATAACAGCCAGGAACATAAACGAAGAATTTCGCAACATTTTTAAAGAGTTTTCCTTAAAAGTTAATATGAAAAGCAAAGACTTCCTAAACAAGTAAACAAAGTAAAGTTATTTATTGCTTATCAATGTTTTGTTTTTTTTTTTTCGTTTCGTTTTCTATTCCACGTGACAATTTCGGTTTTATGGGGAAGACAGAAGGGGCAGCATAAAAATGATAAACAACAAGACGCGGAATATCTAAACTTAAGGGCTGTACTTACGAATTAATGGCCTTTCTATAGAGCAAATTGAAAATATATTTTACAAATGCTGAGTTAGACATGCATGCTACGGAAAAGGATAAACCAAACATTTTTGCTTACTACTCGAGTACAGTAAAGCTAATTAAGAAGAGGTTTTTCGGCTTTCCATTCACGATTTTTTTATACCTATCACCGAAGGATCACGGGTATATTCATTTTGTCCCAGAAGGAAGCATTAGAGACCCCACAAAGTATATATATATTCTGGATCAACATCAAATTTTAAATCAATTTAAGCATGTCCGTCTGTGTAATGTCTGTTGTAAACATTCTCCTGACCGCAAAAATGAAGCTATCGACTTCAAAATTTGGCAGACACACTGCAAATTCTTGCACACAGATTGGTATCGAAAATCGGACAAATCGGTCGAACGACACGCCCACAGAAGCACGTAAGCTGAGAACATCTTTGTTTTTCAATGGGAATGAAAATTGGTTTTTTGCTCATTACTCATAAACTATAGCAAATATATGGACAAACACTTGAATACATATTCTTTGGACGATGCTTTAGCATTTGTGCAGAAAAATGGAAAACATTGACCACACCATACTCAATATTATAGGGTATCAAAATTTAACTATTTTTTTAATACCTTCATAACTCGCAGAAACAAGCTTCAAAAACCCGATAAAATATATAAACTATTGGGCAGTTTCAAGTCTTGAATGCTCGTCCGTCCATTTGATTATTGGCTCAACATTGTACCATTTTTAGTAAACATTCTCCCGTTAACGAAAATAACAATATCGCCTATAAATTTTCAAAAGAGTTTCGATTTAACCTAAACTTTTCAAAGGATACGCCTACAACGCCCACATGCCTCTACGAAAAAAACATCTATTTTGAAAATAGTAGAAATCAACTGCGCCCACTTCATATTATAGAACATGAAAATTATGCTCGTTTACTTCTGTTGTCTCTTTATGGGTATAAAAGGTTCGGTGCCGACTGACTTTATTTTTCTTACTTATTTTTATTTTGTTTTGTGATTAGAAAAAACTTCATCTTCGTTTGGTAAAATTTAACATTGTTTGTCCGCCGTATGATGGCCCTTTACCGTGCACTGCCATTCTTTAAACTGAAATTGATTTCAAACAATTTTGTGTTTGTATGAACATCTTATGTTAAAGATACAATTGGAATTTTTGCGGGTGCAGAATAGAGTACGAATGCATCAGCAACTAGAAAGTTGGACTTGTATTTACACAAAACTGAGTTAAAAGCTTTGTTAGGCAACACAATAAATAGTCATAATGTCGACAGGATCTAAGCTAGGAGATTAGACGACAATCTATGTACTTCGTTAATACAATGCATCGTATATAACTTGCTAGCATGATATATGAATAGAAATCATAAATGTTGAAAGGAAACGATACAGACTCCCTAGCTAACCACCTTCAATCGATACCTTACACATCAGTGAATATGTGGGGCGTTAGAATTCAAAAACACAAAATTTCTCCTACGACCAATTCCGACGTCAAACCAGCAAACTTAAGCGTACATTTCTGTTTTGCAAACTTTAGCCGCACCGTAATATCCCTAAAAAGTATACTCCTTCTGCCGAACAATTTGCACTCTTGCATGCACTCTTGTTAATAGCGTGCCCCAATGATGCTATATATAATTGAATTAAAGCAGCCTTCATATTGATTACAATGACCATTCGGTTTTTCCAATTTAATAATTCAACTGATTTGCTCCATGATTTCTCATTCATCATCATTTTTTCCATATCGATAATCAATGCTAACGCTTCCCACAAGTCGCGTGAGATTATATATATATACTGCAGCGTATACATAACTTGTAGCTTGAAATCGTACAATGATAGTTCTATGCGGTACGAGAATATATGCAAGACTTAGCTACTTATCAATATTCTCGGAAAAATATTTCAGATGCAGTAGACGCAGTTCTTCCCAATACCAACCAACGCTTTACATAAAAATGTACAAAAACTTAATTATACATCTAAAGTTTACCCCGATGTTAACCAAATAATTATTTACTTTTACTTTCTCACGATCGATTTCCTCAATTGAATAAAAATTCCAAAAACCACCTTCTATTTCCATGTTAGTTGTCAGTCCCTCTGCCATGATGATCTTAAGCATTCATTTCCTCAAACTCTCGGTCGCCAATGTAATGAAAGGACATAATCAGATCTTCACTCGAAAAATGTTTTCGATCAATACGTTGCATGTGTAATATGTGGGTAAGAAAGGGAGGTCAAAGGAAATAAGTGGAAAATAAAACAATAAAAAGTTTATGTTTCTTGCCCTAGCGTCCGATATAGCGATAAGTTAACAATAGAAAATGATTTCTCGAAAATTGAATTTTGCTTTAAATGCACTCAAATAATCTCTTAAATAGTGAAAAGTCATGACAAAAAAAGATGATAGTGCGCGGGTGCAAAATTCCAAATGGTAAACATACGATATCGGTCTCGGCATTCCTGCTGAACCGCTCTTCCGATCTTCTCGATGTACGATTTTTCAAGACGGCCTGCAGCATAACTCCAATAGTTTTCATTCTGTTTATTCGCGTATACTGTGCAGTGTCTTTGAAAGAACATTAGCTAGTGAGTGAATCACTTAGACAATTTTTGATAAATTAGGTTAAATATTATTTATTAACAAGTGATTGCCTTCTTTTTGCTAGAAAGCATGTGTTATAGATCAAGTATCCAAATTTGCACCAGTTACCGCTATTCACTTCAGTCAACTGTGTCTGCGTGAGAATGGCTGCGGTGCTACCATTTTTCAATATTTTTCGAACATAAAGTGATTGAAAAATGCAAATTGTTGTACGATCCTCGGATATTCTTGTTGTATTACCTTCGCTTCCATCGCAAGATAATTGGCAAAAATTGGCTTTTTTTAGGCAGTTACTGCCTACTGACGTTACCCCTTAGATAATTTATATCATTCGATCACATATATGCACTTAATTTTCCTACATAGTCCTTATCCTATGGGAATTTCAAATTCCACATTTTTACAGTTGCATAGTTGGATAGTTAGGTGCACGCAGTGAATGAAATACTAACCCTTCCTAAAATGTACGTTTTTAAAGCACAATAATTAAAAAAAAAAAAAAAAAAAAAA
>CCAG010005573.1:0-117855 GCA_001077435.1 Glossina morsitans morsitans
CGGCAGAAGGAGTATACTTTTTAGGGATATTACGGTGCGGCTAAAGTTTGCAAAATGGAAAGGATAATAGTGATAAGAGTTATCATCAACAATGTTAAGCTAACATTATTTCACTGTTTCATGGAGAATGAGAGTTAAACTTAACGAAAAACGGAGAATTCATATAATGTACGCTTACGATTACAAAATGTTAACAAACGAATTGTAAACTCTTCTCGTATTTGTTACAGAAAATGTAAAATGGAATCAGTTGATTTTAAGTTGGTGTTGGAGACGAACGTGCGTATTATCGTTGCGTTGTCGAGTGCTGTTGTATGGCATCACAAACATTTCAACTTAATGAATTTATAATTAATAAGATAACATAATAAATACATAGATGATATAATTAATAATAATAATAATAATAATAATAATACTAATAATAAGAAGAAGAAGAAGAATAAGAAATGATTAAATAATTAAATAAAATAAACATTATCAATAAGGCAGACGCAACTGTTTATTGCAATGGTTGTGTACACAGTTCACTATCTCTTATGCATAACGATGAGTATAAAACACATATATGTTACTCGCAATGCGTTTATTTATGAAAAATGCTAAAGGTGTATAAGTTTTTGGTGCAAAGCGCTCGCGTAACTCGCGTAAATCTTGTTAAAGTGGTAAAGCCTTCCTTTACCACAAAATATCTACATAAGCCCGCAAATATATACTAAACATGCGCTATACGTAATCTTCCTTCGGCGTATCTATATATATATATATATATATATATATATATATATATATATATATATATATATATATATATCAATATATATCAATATAGCATCAATGTTGCTCATTTTATTGTGTGCTGTATCTCACTTAGCATTGCAACAACGCTGTTTGTCGCGCATGAACGTTTTGCTCTTTCGAACGAAACACGTGCACGCCATGATTTTCGAGCAATGATATATAATTATCTTAAAAACATTTAGAGAAAACATTTCAAATTGAACGTAGCTCGGCAAGCTCACCAGCAAATCGTGTTATAACACACAACACACAAACACGCGCGCACACACACTATTAACTACGTAACTAACACAACGTCTATTACAAACTTATTAAGATATATAATAAATGAATGGACATTCCAAGATACTATACAGAGTTAAGATTCCCAGATCTTCCCACTCTCCTCACCTTCTCTTTTACCACTTTCCGTTTTTCTTCATTCTCTACATATATTTATTTATACTTTTTCTTACGTTATATTTTGCTAGTATTTGATATTCTAATCAATACCTTGACCTATTTCGTTGCATTAAAAAGGAAAATTCTTACGGTCATTGTTCATCTTAAATGAAAAGGAACGTTGTAATGTGAATTGAAAGCTTTGCTTTTTTTTTTTTTTTCTTAAGGAAAACTGCCATATTTATTTCTTTATACCTTATTCATAACGAGTTCCTTTTTAATTTAGCAAATTTTGCTTTTTAATTATAATAATAGGTTGCGTACAGTGCATGCATCCTAAATATACTATGAACAACACTATAATATGAATTATATGACATGTCAGATCGTAACGGAACTAACTACCTATAGCCGTCTATACGGAAACCAATCGTTCATGGCATTTCCCATAAAAATTTCATAGAAAATTTTTAGATGCGGGCAACTTATTAGGGATAACACATTTTGATGGAAGACTGAAAACATATTGACGATATTAACACAATGTTTCTTGTCTCGGCAAAGGACGATCTTGAAATCTTACTCCTCCTAGTCTACTTTCACAGAAACCACCGGTTTTGAGTGATGAAATTTAGTACGCTCTTGCCAAGTCTTTCTCAATTCCTTCAACTGAGTCTGTTATTATCTCTCTAATGCTTAATTCCTCATTCATCATCTCAAATGCTCATCCGTTCGAAATATCCATGGGTGTAGGCAGTCTATGGGGACGTTGCTAATCCCTAAAAGTGCAATTTTTTTTTCAATATCGAATATTTATATGATATGATATGATATATAGGATATGATATGATGGTATATATACATCTATATACATATATATATATACGTGTATATACAGCCTGAAAAACATCTTTGCCTTAATTGCCTCCGAACGTATCTAAACGAAACTCCCTAACAAATCGATTTGACATCAATATATATGGAGCCATATAATTTGTGAACGATCGTCGATATTAATTTTTTAAGGAGATATAACCTGAACCGTTTAGCATTTATCTTGTGAATAGTTCACGTTTAAGATCCCCTACATATTAGCATCTTTTTTTAGTTTAATTGTTTTTGTTTCTGCTCGTTTTAGGGTAAGAATCAGCCAAGGACACAATCGCTGTGGGTTTCGGCTATAGTGTAAAATTTTACTTCAGTCAGTGTAGCTCGGACTGTGATGCATATCGACAGGCTATTAATATGAGATATTTCCGCATGGAGAAACAAGACCAATTGCGGAGACTAAGAACTATCTATGTCTCCACTGCTTTTCAGCTGTTCGCTGAGACGTATCTCAGTCATACTGAGACAAAGTTATTACAATAACATCTCGTCAATTCCCTGATGACTGTAACACATTCTGCTCGATTATATCGACTAAACATGCATTTATTTTAACACTAATACAATGTTAGTAACTCGCTCCGCATTTTGAACTAATATTTTCACTCTTTTGTAAAGAAGTATTAACGAATCACTTAAATTCTGGATATTTGCATACTTGGATACCTGCATACTTACAATGTGTCCGCCCCTGAAAACAGTAAATATATACATATATCTAATAATATATATAATAATAAATAATCTATAAATATATATATAATAATAAATATAAATTTTCTATATGGAAACCCGAAGGCAAATTATACCTCATTAAGTTCGTCCAGCATCGTTGTTAAGCTTACCAAAACAAGTAATGCAGTCCTTCGAAAAATGAATACTTTTTTTAATTATCTTAAGACCGGTTAAAAATGAACAATGGCTTCACCATCTTGTACTAAAACTCGTATTGGCATATATGAGACCGAAGGATCTATAAATATTACTTTAACAATAGAAAATGGCAAAACAAAATATAAACTCACTTTTTCTGCATAACTGTCTGACACCTATGATATTGAGGAAGCCCGAGGTGCTCCTTATGGATTAAAATTTGTGTAAAAAAACTAGAAAGTTCATTAAAGTAAGTAAAAGCACTAGTTTGACACTAGTACTAGGTGTGCTGGATGTGTGTTATACGCTATGAAATTTTCATCATCTGCGGAAAGAAAAGATTCGCTGCTAGGGGAGGTGGTTTCATGATTCAATTCCGCAGCTTTTACTATATGGTATATAAAAATGATGAGTGAAATTTACTTGAATGACACATGGTATGATAAATGAATTGATTGCAATGATCGAAACCCAATTATGAATATTACAAAATGTAATTTGCGCAAATTTGTGCTGCTCTTGTATTCACATTAACAAAAATCGTTGTCTTCAGCTGGCATATTTCTAATCTTTACACGGTAGTCGTAAATATGAATTACTTCTTATAATGAATTGCATGCACTCAGAACACCACCTGCTTTTGTTTGGTTTGGTTTGTAAAAGAAAAAACAAAAATTTCAATATAACCAACAGCCAGCTAATTAAACTTGACTGAGTACATATGCTATAAAAAGTCAATTAGTATTAAACACTTTTCCTTCCAATTGGAAAGAAACTAGCAAAAGAAGAATCAAAAAATGAGCTGCTCTCTTGCCATTTGGTTAATAGTCAATCGCTATAGATTTTATATAAGCGGACAATAATGCCAATTCCCACAAGCTTGTGAACGTAACGTGGCAATGCGCAAAGTCTGTATTCATTTTCACAATAGCAATGACATCTTCACGTGTTTTCAAATATGAACTAAATGTTATGATGAAAAGTGAGCTCCAAATTTTGAAAAAAAAAAAAAAACAAGAAAACGATTCATAATCTTTTGCCTAAAGAATTTGCACACAGCATCGTTATCTTCTTCTTGTCTGCTCACAGTTAAGCAAACTGAAATGGGGGACTCACAAGAAGGAAGATATATATATATATATATACACATATATATATATATATATGTATATGTGCTCGTACACGCAAATTTATTCACATAGATGTGTGCACACAATTCACATGTGAGACTCTGTGCTATACTTGTTACGTGTCTAATTTTTTGGAAATGCCGATGCAGCTGATGTCACACAGTTAAAATATTGTTTAACATAATCTCTGCAGTAAAATACACAAATGCCCACAAGTGCGACCGTCATTGTCACATGACAGACGAACTACATAATACCGAGTAGACAGATATCCATAGTTATTTTTTGTCTTTTTTCTTTTTGTGTTTTTCAATAGTTTACCTTCATAAATTTACCTTTTGAATATGTTATATGTAATCCGTGTATATGGATATTTATAAGGGAATTCAGGTATATATATATAGTGTATAAATAAGCGAAATTAAACGTCACTCATACGCACTTTGAGCCCAGAAATGCTTTTGTCCTTCTCAGGGTAAGATTATCAAAAAGTACACTAGATGTACAGACATATGATATATCCACATATATATATATAAGAGATATTTTGTTTCGTTTCATAAATAAATAACCGTTACGTTTTATGCTTTAAACGTCACGTGTGAAAGTACTTTACGTGAATAATATATACTTCAACTACATGCAGTAAAAGATGAAATGCATTTTGTAAAAAGCAAAAGGAATAAAATATAAAAATAAAAAATAAAATGAAACTCAAAAACAAAAAAGACAAAAAAAACACGAAAAAAATCTCCTGCATATATGCTTTCTCTGCATGCATACGTATGTTTATCAAAACTTATATCAAAGGAACCCTCCACTATATCAGTGTCATGTACGTGCTTTTTTAACAGCACATTAATACATTTTTCTTGTTTGTCTGTTTGTTATTCTAACAAGATGGCAAATAGTATTCACTTCAACATGTTGATTTTTCAAGTGCACACAACAGCATTCATACGTATACATATACGTATACTACGTATACTAGAGGCTAACAGTAGAAAAGAAGTCTTCACATTTATACTTATTTTAATCGAGCATTTTATCTACATACATATGTACGCATAACATTTTATATAAATATGTAAAGGCCAAACGATTCGTAGAACTCGCAAATGTTCATAATCAACAGAGCTCACATGGAAAAATTATTTTGCACGTGAGATGTTTCAATAATTTTTCAAATAAATCTTAGCCTATCTTTTGTCATGTGTACGTTGCATCATCTCAATAAAAAAAAAACAAAAAACAAAAAAACAAAACTTTTCTTAACATTAGTCATCCATTTCCATAAGCAAATATACAAAACAAGAAAATAATATACTTTAGAGGAGAAAAGGAGAGGAAAGGAAAGGAAAGCAAGAAACTTTTATAATACAACGACTACCCCATTACATGTAGCTTGCATATGTTTAGTTAGTTGTCCTCATGAGCTTGTTATTATGTTTTAAGCTAATCGCAACGTGTCTTAGACACGAATTGTTACACTCATGTTTGTTATTTAAACACAAGGGATATATAGAAAATTTTGAAAATCCACAAAGTATTGATGTCATTCTTTTTACAGTTACTCTTCATTTCAGCGTTGAAAGATGTCTTTGTACATTGACTTATATCAATACGCAACTCTTATGACGTTTACGTATACATTCTTCATTCTTCATGCATATGAAACGGAATTATCAGTAAATTTGCGTTTTTATTCCACAGTGTAATCTACTTCTCTATCTACTTTACATATAATACATTTGTATATAAAATATAGATGTGTGTTACTTTGCAGAAAAAAAAAAAAAATATCTTTAGTCCTTTCAAGAGCACTTAAAGCATTTGTAGTAATGCTGCGGAGGACGTTACAATGACGTTTGTTGCGTTTCATAACAATATGGCAATGAATAAAAATTCGACCAACACTACTGCATATATACACATATATATAACAAACGGACAAATAATTAAAATATTCATTAATATCTCGAATGTTGAACAATAGCGTAAACATTAAAACATCCGAAGTATATTCAGGCTCTTTATGCGCATAAGATTGGCCATTGTTGGCTTAATTTAAGAATTACTATGTTTGTATAATTTTATATGCTATAACACAAACACACACACACATTCTTATATACATACGCACACCCAGGCATAGACATATTGCGGAAAACAAAGAATGTAAAGCACGATCATATATCCGCCTTAAACATGTTTTTAAGCATTATTAAGTTCACTATGTATGCACGCCGTAGTTCTAAGGGAAATGAATTATACTCACTTTGCCTTTTGCGTAAATGAACCTTAAGCAATAGGTGTGGGTGTGAGTTGCCGTTATATTGAAAAAATTTGCTTTTTTTAATTTATTGCTCGAAAACTATTGTTGGTGTAAATGTGCGCGATATATATATATATATATATACCGACATACTCGTATATATATATATGGACTCGTATAAAAAGCGACAACATCTAATGAAAATTTAATATTTATTTCTATTCTCCTTAAATTCGTTTTTAAGACGCGATTAGAAGAGTGATGTAAAAATATGTTTCAGTCTGTTTTTTATTTTATACACATTCGTAATTTATACATCTCTCATATGCTTTCAATTGACCAATAGGTCAATACTTGAGGCCATTTACTGTAAGTTAAAAGATCGCTTAAAGTTATTCGAAAAAATCATTACATCAATAATGAATTTCTCACGGCCTCAAATTTTCCTATCTGCGAGAATAAAAGATAAAATGGGGCGCAATTTGATAAATAGACTAAGTACAGCACTGACTGGTATTTTGTTGTCTGTTTAATCTTTTGCGAAGTTTAACTCGATGCTTTGTTCCTACGCGCCCTAACTGTTAAGAAAAAGACAAATGGTTGTTAAGCCTCGTCTTGGCAGTCACCAGCGAAACTTCAGAAGATTTTCATTTTATCAAAACGCTTGCAACATTCGAAACGAAAGTTCAGACACCGTATACAACATATTAATTTTTGATTATTACGAAATCTTTATCTTCCAAATAGAAGCATATGGAGCGCCACTGAGTGCCATTGCTGGCAGGTTGTTTGATAAGCGAGCAGGACGATAAGAAAGCGCTTACGGCAGGATATCGTACGATATACAAGTAATTCCAGGACGAACTGATGGAGGACGCTAAAAAAGACAAGTAGACCTATTGAAGAATGTATGGGCGAATCTGTTTTATCTCTGTATGACATTTGCCGTGGAGGTACATACACATAACACAGCCATCGTTTCGCATATTTCAAGAGTGACGAAAGTGTTAGACCATGCCTTGACACAAGTACGATACGAAGTCAAATCCCTCGGGCAAAACTCTTACGAATCTATCCACATTTGCGTGTACCGCTCTTTCTAACCATTCAGACTAATTTCCAAGTTCGCAAAAACGAATGTATGATTAAAAAAGCTCGGTTCCGCAATTGTTCTGTCTCTGAAGTGAACCTTTAGAAGAAGTTACGAAGTACTTACCTATTGTTATAGCTTCGTCATTTGTGTACTAATGCATGCCACGTAGAAGTATTCTACGATTTCGAAACGAAATCAAAAGAGTGTTTGGTTCGTGCAATAGAGTGGATTTTCCAATAGGCGATCGGCCAGTTTGCCATTACAAGAAGAGCTTCCTAGTTCTGTGAATTGTTTCGATGATGATATCTACACAGGAGTCATTTTACGGACTTAAACATTTCACAACTCGTTTCACTGACGTCCGTGGATGAGAGGAAAACGTGATTATCTAATTTAGGCTTTTTTAATCGATTCTGATAATGATAGGTATTACAAACTTTAACCGGCCGATTTGACGTGTTAAACTGGAGCCACCTCCAAAGATGCAAATACGAGGCGGTTGCAGAAATTATTAGATATTTTCTCGAAAAATTACTTTAGAGTCGTACAAAAAAAACAAATTCCTGCACCACATGAATGAAACGCTCAATACGTCGAATTGCAAATCGCTAGTAAAACGAAAGAAAATCGCATCAGCAGCGACAATGAGTGCAACCATAGAAGGAACAAGGAATGGTTTTCCAGAATCAAATCACGAACATACATCTAACATTTTTTAAGTTCACAAAAAGCGCAAAAATTTCTGACTGATATCTATTCACTCATTTCTTTGTCAACATCAACTCGGCTTGAGCCCAGTGTTAATCAGTTCGCACTGTTTGACGATCACACTTTCGACGATCATTTTTATTATTACTTTTTCGTTCACACTGTAATAGGCCTAAGCATATTCTTATTATTGGTAGTTGTGACTCTCTTAGGGAACTTATCTGAGATTAATGGATTTGAAATAATCAAGCAGTGCAACATTTACAAATCCGTTGCATTTTGATGCTAGTGTCAAATCGAAAATATGCTCGTATTTCGGGACAGTTTCTTTCAATTTCGTGACAGAATTGGTTTATAACTTTTATTCGATCCCAACAATATCCTCGACTCTTTAAATCACGTGAATGTACTAATTTATAGACATACTAATGTCTATAGACATAGATAAACCTATTCATTGAGCTGAGTAGGTTACTAACAATTTAAACAATAGCAAGCACACTATAACCGTTATATGCGCCGACGAGGGTTTCAATGTTCGGATAATCTCCTAATATGCAAAGGCATACATATCATTCATGTATATATAAGCATTTATACTCATATACATAAAATATTGTTCTGCATAGTTTTGCTTGTCAATATGTTTGCTCAAACATAAAATGCAAAGAAGCTGAGTAACAATTATGCATACATTCGTGCAAACATGGAATAAATAATGCTCGCAATGTAAACTCAAAGACGTCGGCAAGAGTACGTTGATGTCATTCTTATATCACATACAAGTGTACACACGATATAAATTACCATTTAGTATATATATTGAGAATGGAAACAGGTGCGCTCATATTAATAAACATTTGTAGTTCAACATATGCTGCTAATGCAAATTAGCGTTATCAGCAGCATTCAATAAGGAAAACATTTCAAATTTTAGTTCATTACGAAATCGTTACATGATGTTTGTCTGTTCTCTGCACAGTGTGTACTTGCTCACGGGGCTTATGCGCAAGTATTAATCGCAGAGCATTACAATTATTATAATCACAACCTCATAACGGACATAGTACATATGATTTTCGCTTTGTTTGCGCTTCAAACATATGCGGCACAAATTCCATAGGGTATTATATATACATGGTGAACGCCAAAGCGAGTAGGATATTTCGATTTCTACCTATTGGAAATTTTGCCTATAAAGAGACGGCGTTACACCGACGTCAAGAACATTCAAACAGTTTACACCGATGCAACGAGCATCCGTTCGCTAACGAAATCAGAAATCGACTTCTACTACTATAGCCGACTGTCGTGCATGCTTGATGAAACGTCGGGCAGATCAAGTCGCCATCTCACTCTAATATGCTATTTAAAATATAATCGTTTTGTATTATTAATTAGGATACAATTTTGGACCGTATTAGCCCATCATATTTGTACAACCGTCTGTCTGCAGGTTCTGTTAACGCAATTCTGACGTTCGCAAACACGTACACACAAACATTGGGCGGCAATCTGTCTGATAATCGAACGTACAGTCACTGAAAAAAATCGAATAAAATTTCAGTGGAAATATGAACACGTTCGCTCTAAACGCCGAAAAAAGTTACCTTCGCTTTCTGCTAAATTCGTTTGCACACACCACTAGCTTATATACGACGAACGATGGCGAGCGCAAGCGAAGATCCATTGGCTCATTATACGTCGTATCATACGTATCGTATTTTAAATTATGTATTTAACGGTACTTTATGGGTTACTACATAAACTAAAAACTATATATACGCATATATATATAAGTGCGTATATAGGTATGCATTGTTTTGCGGTAACTTTGTGCGCAACCTGCGCTATATAATCGCTGTATTGAAGATTCGCTTCAAGGTAAATAATCCTTTCTTGGCTGTTATAATTGAGGAGTTTCTTTCTATTACATCTTGTTGTAGTGGATAGCTATTAAAACTGAAATCTTACCGTCTCGTGTTTTGCGGAAAATGAATGCATGATGTAACAAACTTGGAATTTCACAATGAATGCATCTCTTTATTTTACAACCATTGTATCGAGTACCTTTACTTACAAACAGAAAATAAATAAATAAATAAAAAAAAAAAACAAAAAAATACAATTAAGAAATTTACATTCGGCTGAGGCCGAATCTCTCATACCCACCATCATTAAAATCCTTGGCGCTCCATACTTTATTTATTGTCGGAAAACATTTATCTTTCACTTTTTATTTCACTACAAGGTATTTTACTACCACGTCGTGACGTCCATCATAATTAATTTACAATTAGCACACTTAACTTCTCGCATTCTACTCTGCGAGCCCTTTTATTTGAGATTACTCAACCAGGTCACGGTGTCTGCCGTATTCATTTTAGAATTAATCCGTTTTAGGCCATATACTATACCTTCATTTGAAGAATGTACGAAATACTTTCAAACAATCTATTTTGTTTGCCTTATGATAAATAAGCACAAAACTTCAAAAAAGAGGAAAAAAATAAAGTTTAATCACTGCTAGAAAACTGAACAAAAAATCACAAACTCCTTGTGTTGAGAAAAACGGAGTTACGTCCACTGCGGACGTCTGCTCCGACCAATTTAGCCCATTTTCAATACCCAACTGTTTGCAACCACTTCCAATGTTTCTGCTAAGTTTGAAGTCGATATCTTCATTTTTGCAACCAGGAGAGTGCCAATAATGCACGCCACAAAAGCAAACCGACGGACAGACATCGCTTAGTCAAGTCAATATACTTTATAGGGTGTACGAAATTTCCTTTTGGGTGTTCGATACATTATGAAGAAAAAAGAAGAGATGAGTATAACCCCATCCTTCAGCAGTTGGCACAAAAACATATACGGGCGTCCCTCGCTTAACACGATACTTGTAAAGCAGAGTTTCAACACCACATGAGACAAACCAACATCATTTCCATACAAAACAATTTCAAAAAATCGAATGTTTGTTTTTATACTCATCACCGGAAGATGAGGGGTACATTCACTCTGTCAAAACGTTTGTAACGCCAAGCAGGAAGCATCAAAGGCCCCAAAAAGTATATATATTTTTGATCTGCACCAATCCCTAAATCACTTTAAGCATGTCTCTCCATATCTCGTAGTGTATCAAAAGTTCATTTTTTTTCGACACCTTTGTAACGCATAGAAATAAGCTCCAAAAACCCCATAAAGTATATAAATTCTGTCCATCTGTCCCTCTGCTTAACTGTGCAGTATCTGTGAGAAACATTCTCCCGTTAGCAAAAATGAAGACATCGCCTACGAATTTGTAAAAGAATTTGACAGTGACCCAAACTTTTCAAAGGACACGCCTTTGCGTTTATTACTCCGAAATTATGAAAGAGAGAGAATGTTAAAATTTTCTACAGTTACTTTATGAAAGACCCGATCATTTGTAAAAAAAAATTGAGAAAATCGTCCCCGATCACACGTGTGCTATAAGCGATCAAATTTAAAATTTTTTCATTTCTTTTAAGTTTTCTACTTATTACTCATAAGCTAAACAAGATGGAATGTTGACAATTATTCTCTACATTCCTCATACATCAACATATTTTATGGAGGATTCATTTTTGCTTAGCAGTACAATCAATTAGATATGCAATGAAATAACTTGGAGAGTAGAATGCGACAAGGAAAACATGTTGATTCCGAATTATATATCGCAGACGTCATGATCTGGTGGATTAATTTTTTCACCACAATCTTGTCGATATGCGTATCAAATAAAAGAACTTGGATTGTGGCGACAAGCATGATGGATATAACGGATTGTACGGCAAGCATGATGGATATAAAAGATCCGGTTGCGACCTATATATAGTTTGCTAACATTTCACTTATGTGAAACATTCCGAATTCGAAATTTCATAGTAAAATTCTGATCATAAGGTGTGGCACCTTAATGCTTGGTTACGATGCAATACGGTACACATTGTGTTGGTTTGCATTACTTGAAGGTATTTTATAATATGGTGTTGACGCAGCACGAATAAGATTTCGATAAAACACGGTACACATTTTTATACCCATCATCGAAGGTTGAGGGGTATGTTCATTTTGTCAAAACGTTTGTAGCGGTCAGAAGAAAACTTCAGAGATCCTATAAACTATAGACATATACTTGATAAGAATTATACTCTGAATTGATTTGAGTCTGTTGTTAACATTTTCCTGACCGTGAAAAAAAAGCTAAGGCGGAGAAGACGTCTACAGTACCGCTACATAAGCTGAGGGCACCTCTGGTTTTCAAAAGGAAAAAAGATTGTTTTTGCGCTCATTAATCATTAACTACAACAGATAAATCTACAAAAATTTGAACGTGTCTCCCATGGGTCATGCTGTAGTACCTGTATGGGAAAAATTGATCACACTTACCCTATATTCTGGTGTATCAAAGTTTAATTTTTTTTTAAATACCTTTATATCGCGCAGAAGCAAGGTTCGAAAATCCCGTAAATTATATAAACTCCTAATCAGTTTCAAATTCGGAATGCACCTAAGCATGTCCTCTCTATCCACCTGTCCGATTATGCAGTATCTGTAGTAAACATAATCCCGTTCGCAAAAATTAAGATATCGATTACAAAATTGGCAATAGAAAGTGAAAATGACCTAAACCGGTCAAAGGTGACGTCTACTGCGCCTATACGCCTATGCAACAAAAGCTGTGAACATCTTTACCTTCTGTGTTTTTTGTTTGTCGCTCATAAACTACACCACATGCATCATATAAAAATCCACTTTTATTCTGAAAGTAGAAAAAATCAGTCCCCCGTCCGTCCAATAATGTATAGTATGAGGACAACGGTGATGGGTATAAAAGAGAAAGAATATAATTTTCTTACTTATTTTCATTTATATTAATTATATCTAAGTTCAAATTATGTTATTCTCTATGATATATTAGTTTAGATAAAAACATTAAAAAGTTTCGTATCATTATACAGTTTCAATATAGCACGGTACCAAGCACCAACCGTGCTAAGCGGTATAAATATTTATATATGTGCCAATGAAATGGTGCCAACTTTATAACTAAGTAAGAAAAACATGCATAGAGAAAGAAAAACCAATTCATATGTTTGCGCGGGTAAATACATCCACATAGTTCGCAAGGCTCCTGACATTTGCACTACAATCACATTTCAATTTGTTTTCAAAACCATTGACTTTAATGAGCTCAACTTAAAATGAAAACTTTGAATTAATTTTACAAAGTTTCAAATAAATCCTTGTAATGCACATAATGGCCAACAAACCGAAGGAACACTTCATCAGATTATGAGCAAACACCATTCTTTGCAAACGAGAAGAGAAGAAAGAGAAAGTAATAGAAGACAAAATGAGCTTTTCTACTATTACTTAAAACTTAGATAACATATTATTAATACGTATGGTAAGGAATAGATGGGGTTACTGTAGATACAAAAATGGGAAAGTGGAAGAAGGAGAAAGAAAGCCACCGCAATAACAGAAACTGTAATTAAAAACTACTTAAGAGAGAAAGACATAAATTTTCATAATAATTTTACTTTGGACAAGACAACGCATACAAGCATACAAGCATACAAGCAATACATGCATATATACATATGTAAACGCTCAATTACCTGCGATAAAGGGCTTTACGTTTATGCAGTTTGTTATCGCTATCTTTAAAAAAATACTTTCGTATGCCACTTAAATATGAATGAAAATACGTGGTCCAATCTATTGTTTCGATATCAAATTCAAGTAACTTTTTCTCAGCCGGTGTCAGTTGGGCGTACAATTCCTTTATATTGCAATTGGCAAATTTCCATTCTTTAAGGCCAAACCAAGACATCATGTAAATAATTTTCGTCATTTTCTGGTATGCTTTTACGTATCTTTATAAATGAACAAAACAAAATAAAACAAAACGCAAGCGAATGATCAGTTTGACTTAGTAGTCAGTCCATCATCGTAAAAACAAACAACATAATGAAAAAGGTTACTCAACATTACATCGTATTGTTATGTGTTGCGAAAAGCAATTGACATACTTACATGCGTTTTTGACCAGTGACCAGAGCTATTAAATCTAGAATATAAGCTGGTATCCGATGCAGAAAGAATGCTGCGGCATGATGTAATGGCTTCCATGGTATTATGATGTACGAGAAACACCTGATGCCACAAAAGAATATGAATGATTATACAATCAAAATATTGCATATACGAAACTGTATATGCTATTTAATAAAATGTTTGTTTGTATTTCTTATATGTATTTATATTTGTGTGCGTATCGTATATTTTGTTACAGTTCGCTTTATATTGTTTTATAAGTTGCGATTTTATATGTGTATATGTGTGTATGCAAATTAGATTGTTTTTACAAGTATCAACATATATATATATATATATATATATATATATATATATATATATATATATATATATATATATGTAAGTAAATAGTAATGCAGTGATGCCATTAAACAAACTAGTTTGATCGTCATCATATGGTCGGCATTGTTATTGGATGATATTGTTCATTAGTTTTTAGGATGCATTGCAGATGAAGGCAATCAATGGGTTATATATGATTTGCCAGCAACCCTTTTTTTATAAAAACTATTTTAGGATTTTGCTCTAATTTTAGATAATCCAATAACAAACAACTGAACAACAAAACCATTACAACTTTGTAAACTTACAGTGTGCCTGCAATAAACTTCATTTAGATTTCGTATGACACGATATGAGATATATGCCAACCATATCTGCTTTGCTTTCGAATCGTTTTCAAATTTTTGTTCAGGAAGCTCTACTAATTTAGATGATTTAGATGATCCCACTCTCACTGATTCACTCCTCTCCGCACTAGAGTCACATTTGTCAAGTGTTTGTTTAACATACAAATGCGCATTAGTTATATACGCTTGTATGTAATAATATAATATATGTATATATGTATTTAGAGAAAGACCCTTTCGGTCCCTTCGCCCGCTTACATTTAGCATAAATTTTGGTATTTGGATGGATACCTAATCATAATTACGATAAAAATCGATTAAACTTTTGGGAATGTAACGTCCATAATGGCTTTTAATGGACCCAAGTCTTGCTATGTCTATCAATTCAGAGTCATTATGCTCCTGTGAAACACCACTTGTAATACAGGGTGTTCGAAGAGTGTGCAAATGTATGTAACACCCAGAAAAACTTAAAACTGCCGCATCTTTTATTAAGAATGGTTTTGTGAATCGATTTAAGGTTGTCTCTATACCTATCTGTCGATATATGTGTCTGCCTACCCGTCTATTAATCTCTCCACATATTTGTCCGTGTATATATTTGTAGTCGATCTTAAAATATTTTGACGAAATTTGGTACATTAGCTAGCTTAGGCTCAAGCTCCCCGTTTAAACCCCCTCCTATTCTCTGCAAATCGTTACAAAAACAAAAATTAAATTTTTTATATTTCTCCACTATACTTGGGCAATGGTCTGGCCCCTATCCTATATAGATATTCATATTAAAGAAAAATCTTCAACTAACAACATAGTCTCCTTTTTAGTATTTTATGATGGAACTGGGAACAAAATGGTAATTTGACATATTGTCTTTCCGGAAGCCTGCCCCTCTATGGATTTGCATAGAAAGCAATCTTTTAAAATAAAACTAATCATATACTTGATTATATTACAGTGAACAAAAGTGAACAATTACACGGCTCGAAGTGGTGTACAGTAATATATAGTCGATTTTACCCGCCACACCGTCGGTTTGAATTATTTTATACACATGTAAAAAAAGGTTACCATATTTCCACTAATAACCCAGCTGATTAATATGCCGTCCCGTGTTGCCCATTAAAAAGGTTTTCACTGTGGTGTCTTACAGGTTTTTATAGAAGAGATCGCAACTCCTATCTGCTTCATATAATTTATTTTGTATATCGCATATATATTTAGAGCGCATACGTTTGCGTTTTATATAAACGAAAATTCATGTGTAAATAACGGCAGAAAAAATCTAAAGTCGATTTGGTTCCCTACGGTTTCTTATTCGATAGTTATATTTTGCGAAATTTTTTCCCCAACAGAGCGGCAAAAAAAACCTAACACTACCATTTTGTAGTACCATATATTGTGAATGCAGTACCGAGAATAATACAAACCAGACAATCTCATATATATATCATGAGTAGAGAGGATAGGAAAAATTTTACACCATTTGCTGCATCGCCTCTGTCTACCTCTATAGAGCGTATTCGTCACAAACATTTTGACAGCGCTCCAATGCTCTGTTTCGGTTACTTCTCGCGATAACTTTCAACTTCTGATATGGAATTTGTAGTCATTGTCTGAGAGCGAAAAACTCAAATTTCCTCAAATATTTTGGATTGATATCTAAAATGCAACACTTGTTTTGTATTTAAGCCGTAATAATGATTTTAAAACCAACTGCAGAACAAACCCTTGACAGAGACACTGGTAGTCACTGCTACCCCCAACTAAAAGAAATTTATTGTATTAGTAGATCCTTCTGTCAAGTATCATTTACACTCGTTGCTTTTTACTTCTAAACTGCCCCTTCCCCTTCTTATAAATTCTTTAGATTTGTCTGCCAGTGACTATTATTTGTTTCTCAAATCTGCGAGCGATGTTCGAGGGAAAAAGATTGGAATCAAATGATGAAAGGATTATGGAAAAGGAAGCGCACTTTAAGCATCTAACTATATATCGTTTTATCGAAAAGGTCAAAGAAGCTTTGAACTGATTGTATCCCTTTTGATGGGAACAATATTGTCGAATAAAAGAAATGTTTTTGTCGCACTCTTCGTTGACAACAATTCGCACAATTCGTTCAATTCCGTATAGCTGTGTAAATAGTAAAAAACTTTTGCTTTACGGATAAAAGAAGGTACACGCAATAGTAAGCAAAAACCGTGCGTCATTATAAAATAATTAGAACGAAGGCAAAGAAGGGAAACTAGTATAAAGGAAATATATGATAAAAAATATTTAAATGAAAAAATTATAAATACTTATTTCAAAAATTTATTTGGTGAAATTAATTTTTTTTTTTAATGAAGAAATCGGAATCTTCTTAACACCACTGTTGTTATTTTCGGATCAAAGAAATCATATGTTTTGCGAAAGTGAAACCAAGCTACAAGCTACTGATATTAATTGTGGATGAGTTTTACATCGTTTTGGTCAAATTCTTTAGTTGAATTCCATTGATCCGCAAGATTGCCGAGTCGATAAGATCCACGGCTAACAAGTCAGTATTCAAGTCAGTACTCAAAGCTCAGCGCGGTAGAGTTTACTTTGGTCATAGATTTAGTGCGTGCTCGGTCGGTAAAAGCATAACACTTAGCGATTGGTCAAACAGACCCAATGGTCTGCCACCTCCCTACGTCCGTCAATTCCTCACTTCGTCTTCCTCTTTTTGGCCGTCACCGTGTTACACGAAGAGGGGACACCCTGAGTGATTGGTCATTAAAAAAGTGTAGAGTGCGGCAAAACCACCTGACAACTGAAGTCGGCTTTTCCGAATAAAAAGCATGTGTTTTTCTTCGAAAGGAAGTAAAATAGCAAAGTCGTCACAGTTAGTAAGGCATATTGAAACGTTATTTGTGCCTATTACCACGACATTTCCAATTTAAAAGCAAGTCACAAGAAGAAAACGCATTATTTTCTCTTATGACTAATGAGCCACGGTGCGGTTAGTCCCGAAGTTTGCTAGCCGATGCATTATTATTAATGAAAGTGGAGCTCCACACTTACCACAAGGGTTTGTCGAATGGTTCGTGAAATCCTTTACGAGACATATTCATATATTGTCCCCAAGTTAAATTGTTGTTCCCAGATATATAGTTGTAGACTGGCAGTTCGCATTTTGACTTCGCATGATCATCGTATTTATTCAGTTTGTATCTACGTAAAATATAACCATTGAAATGTATGAAAGACGTGTGTATAACGATTTAAGTCACCTTCTGGCTACATCCCAAGCAGTGCCAATCATTGCGTTTACGCAATAGTCTGCCGGCACCATATTGGCAAGACATCGAGAATTACCATAAATGCAACGTATCAAACCTCTGGCTGACCATGTGCATAATCCTGATGGTCCATACAAATTATCAGTCCAACCGGGAAACGGTTCTTTATAAGTTGATATAACTGAAAAGCGATGGAGCTTGAATAAAAGTAACAAATATATATATGCACAGACAATCATAATCGATGTCTGTGAGAGCAATAACACACTTAAGAGGATTTATGTGAACAAGGTCTGCATTGTAAAGACATAAATTTGCTAAGTTTCTTTTTTGAGTAAGGGACTGGCATGCGTAAAGAGTTTTATTGTTGTGCTGTTGCATTACGAAAAAGAAAATGCAAAAAACATCAAAACGAAAACCATACCTTTGCATATGTAACATACATTAAGATGCGAACATGGGTTAGTAGATTTATCTATTCCCTGTTTTCGTGTTTGTCAAGCAACTTTGCCTTTCTCGTATTTATTTAAATTTTAGAAGATAGTAGACATACACATACAAATAAACAAATTGCATTTGGGAAATAGTGAAGAGCACTTCGGAAAGTTACACAGTAACTTCATTTTAGTTTGGTACGTTAAGAGCTATTCCTTTTTCTCTCTCTCTCTCTCTCTCTCTCTCTCTCTTTGTCTCTCTGACTCTTTTTCTCTTTCTCTCCCGTTCCATCTCTATCTAATCTCTATCTATTTATCTATCTATTTATTTATCTCCCTATCTACCTATCTATCTATCTATTACTTCACTCTCTCACCATCAATCAATTGCATAGAATGCGGGAAGTCTTGTATTATCAAACTTTTCACATTGTGTTTGCATTTTTACTTAATTTCACTTAAATTGCTGGCTTTGCTTATAACGAATAACTTCTCTAAACAATATGTTTATGTTGACATAATGAACAATTAAATAAGTTTCGAAATTTTCTCCTTACTCCTCCTTACGATAAGTTGTCAATGTAACTGACACAGAATAGCGCTAGGCTGCCTACTTGATATATAATGAGATGTCATTCGCAAAAAGAATCAGTTCCATTAAAACGAAAACAAATTTGAAAAGTTTAGTGTTCGTCTTAAGTTAACTGATATTTGACTGAAGAGTGCGTGAAATGCCCCTTTAATCGAACACATTTTCTTGTATATCTGTAACAGCACGCACAAAAAACGAAGATGGTATTAGGTGCCCAACTAAGTTCCCGGCTTTCATCCGTAAGCACGAATCTGAAATTGGTTTTATTTCATCTGGTAACATTAACAAGTTCTAATACCAGCGCATATCTAGTAAGAAAAGTGTCAAGTTTTGTGCCAAACATGCAACAATTTGGCCAACATGATCCACAGGCCTACTCGCCTACTTCTATAGGTGATTGCTGCTGCATTCTTACGGGTGATGAACAACGCGTGCGTTACGATATCGAAAGCTCAAGTAATCATTATGCAGACCAGGAAAGCCATTAACTTTGGCGAAGAAGACAAACACTCGTGGCGGCGCTAACTTTGAGAGGAGAGCCGGCCATCACTATAGAACGATATCAACAAAAACTAAGTTCGATGAACTTGGGTCGGTTAAAGGTGATGAGGACCTGTTCTGTTCTTTTGAATAGAACACATCTATAGAACTTGGAAGTTTGTACCTTCCCCCCTGCTATCCGCAGACATTACTTCTATTGATTAATATCCATTGCAATGGCAGATTTATTGTCTGTTGGAGTAGGGCTTACATTCCTCCGACGATACTCATAAAGGGATATTTTCGTGCACAGCCAATGTGTTTTCGATAAGGAGCTCATATTCCCCGCAAAAGATGACACACGTAATGACTAGTGATGGGCATTGCTTAAGTAAACCCTTTCTTATACTTTTATTAGAATTTTCAATTTTTTGTTAATTAAAAAAAAAGCCGGAATCCTGGCTGCTCATCTAATATAAGTGCATATGTATACAAGATATTGCAATATTCTTAGCAAAACAATACTTCTTCATCGGGTCTGTGCTTGCAACGCACAAGACCATCCATCCATCCACTGCATGAACAATTCTTATTGTTTGTAAAGCACTGCAATTATGTCAAATTGGAAAGAAAAATAGTAAGTGCAAACACAAAAGAAGAAAAACAGAAGAAGAACGACAGACAGAAACTGAATTTGAGATTTACTAAAGAAAAATCCAACATTAGACATTTCAACTTTTCCAGGGTGCAGAGAATGAATATATTTACAGCAATATCTCGTAAAATATGATTAATAGAGACGTGCTCTAGCCAATTAAGACAAAATATGACAATTAAAAGAAAAAAAAAATGATAATAATAAGGGAAGAGAGGAGATCGGAGGAAAGTAATAAAATAAAATAATAAAATATTGCGTTGTCTTTCTTACCTATGGGTGGTCGGAAAATACCAGCTGGCAAGTGAAAGGCCCGATGATTGACTAAATTCTCAGCGCATTTCTTGGTCATCGTGTAAGTATTAGGCATCTCTCCAATTAAACATGCTCGAAACTTTTCTAAAGTCTGATCATCAAATATTCGAAATATCTGTATGATCTTCTCATAGCCGATATCATTTTCATAGACCTTTTCATTAATGTACTTACGATTACAGTTACAATAAAGTGTCGAAATGTGCAAGAATGTCTGCAAAGGAATTGTTTTTAAACTTTTTCAATTTTTTTTTTAATTCCTACTTATTTGAAAAGTGTGTGGTGTGGTTAAACGATGTTCCATTCTCTCAGAAAAATCATTTCAATTTCAATTATAACAAAAATCCGCGAACAATATGCGAAAGGGATAGAAAGACAGACAAACGAATAAATTAGAATCGGTTCAGAATGTTACACTATTTGCGAATCGATTCAATTTATCGATGCCACAAGCGATAGTACATCCGATCAATAACACCCGTGCATTTCGTTAATGCAATTGTTAAGATGTCGACTTTGTCTTCATATATATTTTTTGAAAAAATAATCATTACTTTGGCTACTATTCGGTGTTCTATCGATTGAATTTTCTTTCTGCGACAATAGCGGAAATTTGTATTGTTTGCTACGCTACTTTAGCACAACTCACCTTTAAATTATTCATTTCCATGGCTAAGTCTAGTATCTTCTTTGTACCCAAAACGTTAATGTCAATGGCGTCGCTAAGCTTTTCATTAAATTTCACCGATGCAACAACGTTGAACACTATCTGTAAGAGGAAAAAATTCAAAACAAAAGACTTTTACAAGTCGTTTACTTTGAGACTGATTTCAGTGATTTTTAATCTCACCTGAAATAAAATAAATGTAAAAATTGCAAGTGAAATTAACAAAAAAAACAAAAAAACAAAAAAAAATCGTAGTTTGAGTAAAGTGGAAAAGGGAGATTACCTCTCTATAATAAAATAGTGGTCGATAGTAAACCTGTATACGCTGTATACGCGTTTGTTAGTTTAATCAAAAGGAGAAAGGAAAACGAAAATAAGAACAAAAACGAATTTTTCCGTTGCAAAACGAAAAGAAATAGAAAAGAAAGTGAACTCATAATATGTAAAACATACATACATACATACATAAGTTAAATTGCTGAGGTAGACATCAGTGAAAGTTAATTTTTTACTAAAACTACTGTAATTTTTAATTTTTTTTTTTTTTGGGTTTTCATTCATAATCACGAGATGCTTGTATATATTCTATGTAAACAGAAATCACATATTTACAAATCGAAATGAATCACTTGATGATTTCAAATAAAATGATTTAATAAAATCAGGCAGATCACTCCCAACACTGTTAATTTCGAAAAATTGAACATCGTTTGGCGGATAATTAAATTGTCATTGGCGCCATTAACAACACAACCGTTGTCGTATATTTTAATTGCACTCATAAAATAATTTGGATATACTTTACTTTAATATTTAATGCCAAAATTTTCTTTTATATTCTACTTATTATAATTGCGGGTAATACAAGTCGGCGATACCGCCAAATATACACTCGTTACGTAAACGTTCGGCGCTAGAGTATTTTAGCGAAAGTGATCTTTCTGTGCCCAATCAGTCATTTAGTATATCAAGCATTAATACAACAGCTCTTAAGCGAAGGTATCGTGAATCAAAATAAATATAATTTTCGCCGCCATTCCTATTAAAATTTTTTTTAATTTTTATTTATTTTCTCTCTTTTTTTTTTCTTGTTACTGAAGAGCAGACAGAATACAGGAAAAATAAAGAATTGATACAACAACATGCAATTAAAATAGAATGTTACTGATACAATTGAGGCAACCATAGTCCAGTAATTATCCACATATTTACACGTGCAGGCATAAAAAAGTTTGTAAACATACATGCATACATACATAAATACATACATACATATACAATATATGGGTTGCGTGCAAAAAGCCGATGGACATATCTTTTATCTTTAAAGCGAAGCATATATTGCAAGGCTACAAAATAAAACATTGAACATGCAACAATTGTATGCTTACTTACATATTGATATACGAAAAAAACATATGTACATTTTATATAAAGAGGTAATGTTTATACAATACATATATGCATATATATGTACGTACATATGTATGTGGCGATGGACAATTTGCATCTACGCTTGCATGTATCTAGACATGCAGGCGCTTCAATAACATGAATTTCAATCAAAATGCAAAGGCATCTGAAACAACTAAAAAAATTTTGGAAGCATTCTAAAATTTTTAATCAAAATCGGCAACATGAAGCATCAATCATACAACCACAGACACGCCCGACGCTACATACACATTTAAAAATATCTATATTCCTGTATACCTAAGTTAAGCATAACAAATGACATATTTCCAGTCGATGTACACCGAGTCGTAAGCACCTATCATTCGGATTCGATTGTAAATAACCATGCCTATTGTTGACCCAAACTGCCGGGGCCGATCACAATCGTACAAACTGAATTTTATCCGGCTATTTCCTTAAGCTTCTGATTCCTTGCTTTTGACTGTCGATGATATGAAAGGCCAAGTAAAGGATATTTAATCCATCGCAATGGTACGTGCCGTCGTGTGTGTGTTTTTATGTGTTTGTGCTTGCGTATACCTGAACTTGCGTGCCACATTTACTAACCTCTACTTCGTTGCGTAGCAGTTCACGATCTGCGGCTTCAATGTCCAAATCGATTGCACTAAAGTTAGTACGTATGGCGCGTATTTTACGCAGTAGCTGCGGTCTTTCTTCACGTAATACATCAAATATCTGATAAGTACATAACGAAGAAAATGATTGTAAAGAAAATTTGTCCATGAAACAAGCCAATAAACAAAAATCATCAGTTCCTATATCCTTCATATACACTAAGCTGGAACTGTTTTCAGTTAAAAATCAAAAACAAAAAAAGAAAAAAAGACGCACCGATTCATTTAAAAATTTCTCTAAACGCTGCTCGACAGTCATGTTATCCTTACAACGTATCAGCATGTAAATTTTCTGCACCTCAAAGGCACTCAATAGTTTTTGTATTAACACTTTGCCTACGAAACCGGTTCCACCCGTAATAAGTATGATTGAGTTGCTATAGAAGTCGTTAATACGGGTTATCGTCATTGTAATCGCTGCCTTTGGAAAATTTCGGATATCGTTGTTTTTGTTGTTCGCACTATTGTTGATAACAGGAGAATAGCTATTTGTTGTTTTATAGTGTCCTTAATGCTTTGACCGACAACTGCTACTGAGATCGTTACTTGCTGACGTTAAGCTCATTTCATATGCATTCAATAAAGCTACCAATACTCCACAGGACAATATTGGTACCGAAGAAACTATTTAAACCAGAAAATTGCAGTATCTTTAATAGAAACTGTATACGCTTATCTAAACATATGTCCCGTATGCAAACACTATTTTATAGAAATACTAGCGGCTTTCATTACATGCTCTCACAAATGATTAACAATTTTCCTCAAATTATTACACTTTGCCGTTCGACTCGTGGATAGTTTAACTGTTTACGCTATCACTGTTCTTTTTTGACTGCCCGTTTGATATATGTTTGTAACAACACTCGACTATTGATTTCATGAAAATATAAATAAATATTTAAAAATTTCTACGCCATTAATGCAATCAATCGAACAATCGGTAGGCAATTGTACAAATTCCCACAATACCAACAAGCCTTTGTACGTACTTAATCAATAATACACCACAAAACAGTCATACAGGTATACGTGCACGTATTGACCGCCTGACCTCCTTATAAGCCCACAGTTTCTGTCGTGTTTATCAAAGGACATATGACATAAAAACTTTTTTAAACGAAACCAACACTTGTTAGGAATCGTCCGCTAAATAGTGAAAATTTTAACTCAGACAGTCTGTTCAATGTCACAATGTCACAATGTCACAATGCCTTCTATAAATGTTAAAACTAAAAATCAAATCATATCGATTTCCGTACACATTTACATAAGGGTGTCTGAAGGAAGCTTCATAGGCCCTACAAACTATATGTATATATATATACTCTTGATCAGCGTCAAATACTAAATTGATATAATTATGTCCGTCTGTCCGCCTGTGCAATGTCTGTTATTAAACATTCCCTTGGCCACAAAAACAAAAAGCTATCAACATCAAATTGAGAAGAAACATTGGCAGTTCTTGCAGGTCGGTAGTTATTAAAAAAATATGGGCCAAATTAATCGGAGAACACGCCTGCAGTACTGTGTAAGCTGAGAAAACCTCTGGTTTTCAAAACAAAACTACAACAGACAAATCTACAAAACGTATACGCTATGGATGATGCTTTAGTAACCGCATGGAAAAAATTCAAATTCGCGCAGAAACAAGCTTCAAAAACCCCATAGATTATATAAATTCTTGGCCAATTTCAAATTTAGAGTGCACCTAAGCATGTCTGTCCATCTGCCCAATTATGTAGAATCTGTAGCAAATATTTTCCCGTTCGCAAAAATGAAGATATCGCCTACAATTTTGGAGAAGACCGTGAAAATAGAATGAACCGGTCAACGGACAACGGACGGTCCATACGTCTATATAACGTGCACACGTCTATATAACAAAAAATGAAATAACACATTTATTTTCCGTGTTTCTTGTTTGTTACTCCTAAAGTACGTACACCATCATATACATATAAATTTCCACTTTATTCTAAAAATAGAAAAAATCAATCGCGCCCACCCAATATTCATATTTTTTAGTATCGCGATAATGGGTATACAAGATTCGGTCATGACCGAATATAATTTTCTTACTTGTTTTAATTGATTGGAGTTGAAGTAATTCTGCCGTTTGTTTTTTTTTTTTTTTTTTTAAATTAGGTAAGTAAATTATATTTAATTATGTTATGTTATTATTTTAACAAAAATTGAAATGCTTATCAAATTTAGTTGGGGCTAATAGGGAAAAAGGAAACTATTTCACGTGAAATAATTCTCTGTCTGCTTTCGTGATCAAACACGAAAAGTTATATCTGTTCAATATTTTACAATGGAATTAGATAAGGGATTGTTTAAGGCGAAATAATATACAGCGTTTGATGATCGAGTTTGCACACCTGTAACGTGTCAACTTGTTTTCCTCAAAAGTTTCAGATAACTTTTTTAAGATAATGATTTATACGGAGATGATCGTAAGGATTGTTCGTGCAATGGACAATTTAATAGGGGCAAAAAAGCTTAGCAATATAAAAGAAAGGGTTAAACACAGTCCTGACAGGGCAATGGAAGTTTTGTAATTCTAGTGCGAAAGCGTTGCAATATTTTTGGTAAATGAAACATTTCTTCAAAATCGTGCTTTAAGACTTTAAACGCGATTATAGATTTTATGACCGAACAACATTTCAAATTCGTGTGACTTTTTTCAAAAAATGGTTCGATGTTTACTCGACTGTCGGAAAATTTTTTATTAGTTGTTGCCACTGCAAATTCCACCTTGTGACGGCAAAGTATGCGCAGCAGCCAACACATCGCTAAATCGTTTGAGAAAAATTTTGCGGACTGGTCGACTACACAGGAAATTCAGAGTTATTCGTTGTGTTATAGAAAATAAAATAATTAAAAACATTATACGCCGTCAAGAGCGACCGTCAGATAACCTACATCACTTTGCCAACTCATTCCCTCGTCTTAGTTAAAATACACCAAAAATTACCCATCATTTTGATGCAAAGGCACACTTTTCATCAAAGCAAGCAAATTCGAGGATGTCCATACAGGGATGGATCACATGATGCGATGCAAATTTTGCAAACTTAATTTACTTCCTAAAAATTATATTATATTTCACTTTCCGTAATAGAAAACTCGAAATTATATTTCTCGCCATATGACTGGCTTTTCATGAAAATCCCCATATATGTTGGAATTTGAAAAATAGATCTATGTAATCCACATTCTATATCGTTAGTTGTTTTGCAAAATTGCTGGTAAAGAACACCTTTCCTGACAAAATATTAAAAATTAAATAATTTTCTGAAGGACTAAGTATTCATGAGAGATCTTATACGCAGTGGCGTGCAAGATATAGACACATGCGTTTCAAATTTGGTCCACTTAATTGTTATGCTGAATTACTATCATGAACAAATTGTCAATATAAAATAGCGACAGTCATAGGCCAAATTAGGCCTTTTCGGCATATAAGGGCTTACATTTCCCGAAATGTTGCAGTATACAAAAAATAGACCTACGTGGTCTAAATCCGGTAGCATTAATTACTCGATTAATTTACTATTGTAAATCAATTTTCACCATAAAATATTGAAAATTGTATCTTTTTGTCGTATAAGTTTTCGTAAGAGCGGTTATATGAAAGGCGATTCAAAAAATTACCCCAGTCGAAGCTAAATTTTTCATAGCACTTTAGAATGTCAAACTACTATTACCCAGCGAATTTTGCCAACAAATTTTTAACCATTTTCAAAAACGTTCGTCCTCGGGCCGAAGCACGGCAGTATATCAAATTTCATCAAAATATCTCAAAAATTGAGAGCTTTAGGTTGATCGGTCGGTATAATGTAAGGTGGGCCTATCTTAAGCTCTTCTGGGTGTTACATACGTCCCCATAAGCTTAATATACCCGATAACACAAGCGACGTGCTTGTAAACTAATGATGCGAAAATCGTGAAATTTTTGCTCATATCGCTTGAATGTTGGCATTGTGGATTTCTCAATAGTGACGACATCTATATGTCATCGTACGACTTTTGAGTGTTGTTTTATATATTATATGTATGAACGTATGTGATATTGCAGACAGAAAGCGATATCACTCACAATTGTCTAAGTATCAAATTTTAAAATGATAAAGAATTTATGTACATACATAGAAAGGATGATATTACTATTCGAATGGGAATATTTTTCGCAATGGTGGCTATTATGAAAGTATTTTATATCCTTGTGTCGTAGGCAATGTTATTTATCTTCGAATGCCAGAAACCATTTTTAACAAAACAAACTTTAATAACGCGACTATGCTGACAATCAAGTTCGCTCGAAGATAAAAGAAATATCTTTTCAAGCTCTTGTAAGGAAGTGTTTTTCTCCCTTACCAATTATGACAACATAAATAGCTTAATACTAAATAAATATGCCGTAGCATTTTCTATACATGTCAGCAATACGGCTTTGGTTCTTAGATTTGAAAGGATTAACATAGAAATAATTGATTCACATACCTAACGGTTTCGCGGTTTACAAAATCATACGATTTGGTACTTCGATCTGCAATAATAATAAGACAGACATAAGAACATGTATATATGTTCGATCATACCTCGGTCGGTACTTAAGGTAGCACTAATAATAAGATATACGTAAGAGTAGCCTTATAATACATATATAAGTAATAGCTGAGATTATAGCACAGATGCAGGCAAAGCGGCCATGTACACATGTTCGATCAGACCTAAGTTAGCATACATAATAATAGATGTGTAAGAAAATCGTTACAACACACATGAAAGTGAGTGTTGAGATCGTAACGCAGGTATAGTCAAAACATCCATGTAACGGGTCAGTGATAGTGATCGCGACTATAAAAGAGCGCGTCGCAACACGCTCATCCTTTCAGTATTGTTATAGCAGCCAGAGGTAAATGATCACAGACAACATACCTAATTGACGTTGCCGATAGGGATATCTTTTTTTGGACTTTAAGGATAGAGGTTGGCTGGCTTAGCTTAGCCGTCATCGCTGAATAACTGATAGACACTCTCTTCAGCGACATGAAACGGTTAGGCACGAACGAGTGGCCCTGTAGGCCGAGGTTGGCTGCTATAACACCCGCGGCGCGTTCTTTTTTTTTGTGGAATCTCGCGATACGGTCAAAATGTGGAAAATAATCTCTCGGAACAAACAAAAACGTTGAAAGTTTTCAACAAGGTTTGGCTTTTCTCCCCCTCCCCTTAAAAATCGCTTCACTAACTGTAACTTCCTCGTAAATAATAAATACATAAGAACAAAAAACCGAAGGCCCAAGAGTTTTTTTCTATATAAATATTCTTGGAAAAGGACTTCCTGGGTAACCCGAAAAGAAGACCCGTTACACTCTCTTAAAAGCCTTTACCGCCATTAATAGTTTAGAGTTGCGAGGAGAAAGACAAGACTGGTACGGCTTGGTAGCAGCGAAAACGTTTTTAAATCATAAACAAATCCATTAATGTTAGATATCAATTCCATAAGTAATCAATCATAAAATTTTGTATTTTAGAAAAATAATATTTTTGTTAAAACTGAAAGGTTATACGTGAACTTCTAATACAAGTCTAAGTTCATATCAATCAAACGAATAAAATGTAGGGACATTTTTATGACGATAGCCACAAGCAGATTACATTCATTTTCAAAGTGAAAATATTGACTTGTATAAGAAATATATATATGTTCCCAGCTATAATTTGCCATCTTTACTCTTTCTCTTTTAAGTAACCCAGTTAGAGACTAACGAGCGAAACATATGCGCAGCAAAAACTTACATATAACAAAGAAACTGAATAACTGCAGCTGGCGAACTAATCACTTGAACTCGCTATAGAAAAGTCAAGGGTTGGCGACTAATTTAGTTGTAACTAATTGAAAAATATTTTGTGTTCAATGCAGATGCAAAAAACCGTAACATAACAGATTGCTGTTAATATTAATACCAGACGAAGTCTTCTTTCGTTTTTGTTACTGCTGACATGACATGAAAAACTTTGCCAATTGTTTTTTGTTTCATTACAAAAATTTATACGATATACAGACTTATGAAAACGTTTTTAAGGGCATATAATAGCTAACCATATATAAAAGTCTGCGTTTTGTAAAATGCACACAATATGCAATGCTTATCTATGCAGACGTGTACATGTAGTTTGTTATCGCTTGATTATTTATACGTATTTGATTTGATGTCTTTTTGGGCATAGAACAAGCGCTTCATTATTTTATTCAACGTTCGTATTCAATTCCAACTCAAATTAAATCGAACGTTCACTTCAATATTCAATCAATGGATTATTCAATTTTATATACAATTCTGTATATATGCAAGCAATACAGACTCGCATGCGTTATGTCGCAGTTACTCATATGTCTTACGCACTGTGTGCTCGCATTTTTACACAGAACGTACTAGCGTTTATTACGTAGTGCATTAACAGTTTATTGCGTAGTTTCGAGTTACCTCAGTTAAAAAAGCATTGTATTGTCTCATTGAAATACTTAGTTGATTTGTATATTGAGCTGAGCTGAGTGCAGAACAGAATATCCGACAAACTATTGAAATAATGAACCATGCACACACACAAATATATTCTCGCTATTTATTATGTACATGGTGCCATAGTGTCACCATGTCACCCATACTTTTCCAAAAATAAACATTCAAGTTTTCAGCAAAAGCAGCGCTTTTCACAGCAATGTTACTCGATATCTATCTGTAATAATTCGATTTAAAATATAGTTCTATCTCACTCAAACTTTTTGCGTTGATTTACTTATTTAATTATATGTTGCGGCTGCTGGCGACATTTAAGTTAATCTGAGACTCAATGCGTAATAATTTCAAAATATTCGAAATGTCTTTCTAAAGCAAATTTAAAATAGAAAAAGCAACAATCGTGGCTTCCAATCTCAAGTGCCGTAGAGTTTCTTTTTCTATCAATCACTTTTATATAAAAAAAAGGAAATAATTAAACTTCTTTACTCTACAATAACGGGTGACTGATCAATTTCCTTTGTTTGTGTACAGTTCTTTTAGAATCATCTCTAGAATATCATATGGAAATTTTTTATCGTTGCATTGGTCGTTTATTAATAATAAGAAGGCAGAGGTTCTCTCAGTTTTTCTTACTTAAAGCAGAGAAATACGGATGGATAGACAGACGAACAGATATGCCTAAATTGAGTCAGAATTTGTTACTAATTACGGACGTATATATTTATATATATTCCAAAGTTTTCTTCTGTATGTTGCAAACGTTTTGACAAACCTTATAGTCAGCCAATGCCCACATCGTCTAATACATTACTTTACTTATTTTCATGATAAAGCAGCCAAAAGTATAATTTGTTTCCATTTCGAGGCGTTTTTCTCAAGGGAATCATTATATGGAGTAATGCTCAAAGAACGGACCTACGTACAATTACAATTGATTTTTATATCAACATAGTACAATAAATCGATTTTGATCATAATGTATTAATAATTATACCCTTTTATTATATATAAAAATTTGCTTTTAATAGTATCGGTTATATGGAAGATGTTTAAACAATTGGCCGATCCAAACAAAAATGTTCACCTCAATTTCACCTCAATAACCTGAAATACTAATAATTAGCAATATTTTTCTACAAACTATTGAAAACAGCAATTTTGGCAAATAACGACTTCTTTCTATACGTTGGTCCATTATCACATTTTATCAAAATATGTCAAAAATACCGATCTGAGCATAAAATACATGGACATTCATCATATAGACGAACGGTTAAACGGACAGACGAGCTTAAATTAATTCACAAAATGATTCTGAGTCAGCTTGGGGTAATGAAAGATATATATTTATATGTATTAATAAATCCGAGTTTGCTGAATACATCCATACAATCTTAACATAACCTTACCGCAAGTGATATAAAGTATAATAATGTGTGATGGAAGCAATGAAGCAATGAACGCAAAGTGTATATGTCACAACTTCATAATTTATAAGGAACAAAATATATTTTATGAGTGCACTTCATTGCGGTATACAAGTCGACTTTCATTTTGCAGGAAATTGGCCAGAGATTAAAAGAGACTTTCCAAATAATGTAACTGTAGCAAATTGCAGGTTGATTGAACTATAACCAAGAAGAAGACTATGAACTGTACAAATCAATTACGAACTTAAAATTATTGAATGCCGAGCAATAAAAGCACAATTTTGCAGCCAAGTAACAGTTAAGCGAATTAAGACAACGTCGCCGGTCCACTTGATTCGTATATAAATCAAATATGAACAAATGTGTTTAGTTGGGTTTGACTCAAATAAAATGAATGCAGGAACTTTCTTCATTACGGTAATCAGATATATACGCCAGATTTCTGGCTGCAAGGTGCAACGAGAATTATTATATATCCTACACTCTATCGTATACATCGTAAATCGTGTATACTTTAAGTCATTGATTATATACAAATACAAGAGCATTCAAATTTTGGAAACACGTGATAGCAAACTCAAAGCCGATATATTGTCGCAGGCGGCAGGAGACATTGCCTAGATATATTGACATCGAAGTAGACCTCGTCGCATATATCTTACTTACAAAACGTTTAAGAAGTACTTAAGGTTATATTGCACACATGATGAAATATTATCACACATACAAATAGAAACATACATACTTTCTTAATTGTAATGAATTCATAGCAATCTCAAAGCCGATACATTGTCGCAGGCGGCAGGAGACATTGCCTACATACATTGACATCGAAGTAGACCTCGTCACCTATATCTTACTTATAGAACATTTAAGAAGTACTTAAGATTATATTGCACATATGATGAAATATTATTACACATACACATAGAAACATATATATTTTCTTAACTATAATAAATTACAATTTTTAACATATTTTTTTTACTGCACATGGGTTTATTAGATAACAGCTCGTTGAATTATTGAAATCTACAAATCGGTGCTATGGTTACCGCCAACACCATTAGTATTTTCAAGGTTTATATCAAACTCTCTGGCTCTGTAGTTGTTTTTGGCAAATGGAGTATACGACGATAGTCATACGTCGTTTCCGTAGGGCTGTCCTATTGTTTCGCGACGGCGATTATCAAACATATTGCTACGGTGTGTGTGACCATACAGGGGCCATTGCAAAGAACTGACACGTGTGTACATTGATAATGTGCGATCCTCCATCTCTAAGTTTGTTGGAAAGCGAGAACAACAAGCCTTTAATCGGTTTTTAAATTCTCTCTTGAATTTCTCCTATAAAAGAAGAAATGCGATTAACTGCGAGATTCTTTTGATGGATGTTTCAACATAAGATATGGAAAATTTACATGCTGAAGCATGCCCCACAGATATTAACAGCAAAAAAGAAAATCTGTTCTCACCCAACCGTCGTTCAAATCGGGTATAATTTTAAGCTAACTTTTTACATGTTTTCTTCAAAAAGTTGCGCCGAGTTGCATATTCTCTTAATTATATGGTCTTTTGATTTTGTTGTTGTTGCTTTAAAAGGTTAATCTTTACTTACGTTATAAATTCCGTAAATGAAGGGATTGTAGCAACTGTTGCTCATAGCTAACCAGTCGCAACCAAACCAAACAATACTAATAAAATGATATTCATTTATTTCCGGGATAGTCACATAGAGAATGTTGTACAGTTGTAATGGTAGCCAGCACAGCCCGAATGCAACGACAACAATGATTAGCATTTTTATTACCTGTAATTGACGGACGGAATATAAACGATAATAATTTAAAGAATATATTGTAAAAACGGTTCACCCTTTTCTTGTTTTTTAATAATGTGATGTCACGAGAGTCCTGAGCATTTCCAGGAGCGTGTGTGCCCCACAAATTAATAGCCATCCGTATGTAGACGAAACTTATGACGCAAAACGGTACAAAATACTGAACAAAAGCCAACGTGTACCGGTAGGTTTTTAATTCATTTTCTGACAAATTGACGTTTGCACAAAATGGTCGAGTAACATTGTAAACGACATTATCCTCTGCAAACAGACCAAAGTATGACAATCGTACAAGCAAATGTATTTAATGAGCGCAGAGGAAAAGTAAATAGAAAAACGCATATTCTTCACCTTTAACTCGTTCGTTTAACATTTCAACACGAAATGCTATGGCACACGGTAAGGCAAAAGTTAACGCTGCCACCCAAATGCTTACTATTACAAGCTTTGAGGCAAATTTCGTTCGTCGAGCTCTACAATTAAAGCAAACAACGATGGGGAAAAGTAATAATAAATATAATGCAATTTGCGGAACTTACCTCAGCGGGTTAATTATGGCCCGATGACGATCCACAGCAATTGCGGTCAAAGTAAAAACGGATACGTTCACACTCACCGCTTGAACGAATGGACAAAATGCGCACATAAACTGTGGTAAATTCCAACATTGCAGTAAAGCGGCCTGAAACTATATGAGAAAGCAGTTATCAACTAAAAAGAATAAAAACAAAACAATAGTCCTGGAAGTACACTCAAACCTGTGTTTGTGCGGTCCTTATTCACCGCCCAAAAAAAAAAAACTTTTTAATTGCGTTGCGAAAACTATTTTTCACAACTAAACCCAAGCCTGGGCGCATAAGCGCACAAAAAAAGACCGCACGAAAACAGATTTAAGTGCAAATATTACCTAGGAACGATATGATAAATGTCAGATATAATACGCCAGCTATTATACTCCGAGATCTGTTCATATGAATTTTCAAAGCCTTTATTGAGCCCAAAAAAATTTTGATAAAAACCCTACAACAACCGGACAATCCGGATATGATAACACAATTTGACTAAGTAAGATTTTTGTAAGCACAATGCGTTTCGAATTTCTTCTTCAAAAATCCAAATGAGCAATTAAGTCATTATTACCAAGTATGGCAGACGTGTTAAACGACCCGTATATATGACAACTGCTATATCGTTCGAAAAATTGCTAGGGTTGGTGGTATTCTTTTTTTCCAATTTATTTCACATTCGCGACATAAAAAATAAAAAATAAAGAGAAGCTTTTAACACTTTTTTCATATCCTTATGTCCGTTAACGATGTTAAACGAAATACGTGGATGAGGCAATAAATAACAAAGTAATTTAAGCGTAGCAACCCCGAGGTTTTTCCTTTTTTTGAATTGATTTGCGTTTAGTTAACCGAGACAAATCCCATAGTGAATTCCATTATGTAGTTCGTATGATGATTTAGATAATGATTATTTTCCAACTAAAAAAATTAAATTCTTGAAAGTCTTAGGGCAATACTTTGACACCGACCAACTGAAGTGAATATATAAAAATTGCAAAATTATTGGTTAGTCAATCAATTGGTCCATCAAAATGTTTGCACCCTTCATCCTTTACGATCCATAGTATTTGTTCATGGTCCAATATCTGTCCATGCCGACCTATAGGTCATAATTTTCCCTAGCATTTTTTGGTTCAAATCTGAATCCTATTAAAAATAAATTGCATCCATTTTCACAACAACTCCCCATGTAAAGCCTCGACAAAAATGATATTTCGGATAAACGATAATAGGCCAAAGGACACTCCTACAGAAATTGAGAACACCTGTATTTTCCGGATTTTTTGCCCATTACTTATCCACCACAACCGACGCAATCATATAAATTTCCGTATTGCATTCTATATCTCTCTAGATCTTTCACCCGTTCAAAAGAAGAAGATAGAAGAAATCAGCCACATATGCCCAACAATAGTGAAGAATATCGTAATTTTTTTGTTTGCTTTAAATAAAAGTTGTAGGTGTATATTTACATCGATTAGATAAAAGCCGAATATAATTTTCTTAATTATTTGCGTATCCTATAAGTTGAAAATTAAGATTTTTTCCATTGTGAGTGTGGTTGTGGTTGTAAAAGGATTGCGACCCGATCTAACTCGATTTATGGCCATCAAGGAAATATATATATATATGCATATATACGTATATATATGCAAGCCTCAATTTTCTATAGTAATTTTTGCAACCGGTCAACTATGCGGGCGGGAAACAAATGAACAGTTGAAAAGAAGGGCAGTCAGCAGGCGGCTAAAGTTTTGCGGCGATTAAAAATGGATTTTCCTTACAAGTTCTCTAATGGATGTTTTTCTTTTTTGTATTTACAAAGAAGAGAGAGAGGTCAGCGACGGGCATAAAAAAGATTAACAATATGAAATCTAAGCTAATAACTTAAGTTAAAATTCGTGTCGAAGGGCGTCGAAGTTATTTCATTGTCAAAAACATATCTACGCACACACTAAGGTGTCGCTTTTTCTTTTCACCTTCTGTTTGGACGCGGACACCAAAAAGCTACAATTGTAATGAACTTTCATAATATATGTGTTGCTGGGTAAATTACCTGAAATGGTATGCAAAACACTGCGATAATAACGTCTGCAAATGCCAAGTTTGCTATGTACATGTTAGTAACCGTATGCATTTGCTTAGCTGTTGCTACAACCCAAATAACCAGACAGTTTCCAATTATGGCCAATATACTAATGAGACCGTATAATATGGACAGTAGAATAATCAATCCAACAGGAGCCGAATATAAGCGTTCTGCAAATGGAAAGTAAATTGGAAAACAGAGCAAAAGAACATACGCATTTATTCTTCTTCCTTCCTTGGATTTCGATCTATCGAAATATTTGTTTTTAACTTAAGCGGATTAACTTAAGAAATTTATGAGTCATCTCGAGGCAAGCTTACCAAATTCTTCCTCTTCCATGTACAGGCTTTTTGATGTCGACACTCCGTTTAGTAAAAGCGCTTTGCAAATAGAAAATTCATCAAAAGCCGTCGTCTTTTTGTTGCTTTTTGTCAATCACTTCAATATTCTCTTGAAAGATACTCACTTAACTTGTCTTCATTACTGGCGCTACTCTATCTGCAACAATAAAATATAATAGATGCAAGCATTTCCTCTTCAATTGAAATTCAAATATTTTAATTACTTACACAAAGTGGGAAGTGGCCGCGAGAATAACCTACTCAAATACCTTAAAGAGAAAATAATCCGCCACCTTTAAACGCCATTAAACTTTATTACTTGTGTAAATAAATGGCTTAATTATGTACAATAACAAAAACATATCTCAAGAATAAATTTTTTAAACTTATTTAACAATTTATTAGTAAAATACTTAGTTTTAATTTTAAGTAAATTTTTTTACTTAAACCAAATAAAAATCTTATAATCGGCCAAGTTCGGGACTTGGGCTACCCCGCCAATCTTCGTGATAAAACGTCAAAAACCTAATCCCTTTTTTCATATAAACACTGCATTTGTACAGAAAATATTTATATAGGACGGACGAAACTCATGAATTTTTCCCATTGCATATAAATTTTTGACATGCACTTCCTATGCCCAAATACTCTCTCTTCTACAATTTTGTCGAGATATGTTAAAAAGAGGAAATTTTTTCTTATAACTACATTTTGAAAAATAAACCGTTATATAGACAGTGACGGTAAAAATGGTTCAATCGAGTCCACTTGCAATAGCGTACCTTTTTGGGCTAAAACACGTCAGTGTATCAAATTTCATGGGCATATCTCGAAAGCTACGACCTGCAAGATGAGCACAAGAACACAGGGACAGACATCGGGCTAACAAATGGATAGAGAAGCTTAGACCGATTCAGAATATGATTCTGAAATGATTGGTTTAATAAAAGATAGATCTATCTCAAGTACTTCTGGGTGTTGCCAGCGTTTGCGCAAATCTTAATATATCACACGTGGCGTAGGGTATAAATACACTATTATATGCATTGAAGTGAATACTATCCGAGTGACCGAGTAGGCAAAGGGTCTCGACTAATAACTCCATGGTCATGGGTTCAGATCTCAAGTACGGTAGAGTTTTCAATGAAACCGATAGCATTAGATTCTAGCGCTTTAAGACTTTAGCCTTCGAGTTTATTCCTCCGGCTAGATTAATTATATATTATTATAATAGATTAATAATAATAATAATAATAATAATAATAATAATAATAATAGTAATAAAAATAAGTGGAGCACTGTAAATAAGATTCTTCTATGTGATCGGTCGTTTTCACATTCGATTACGTAGGGTCATCCGAATTGTGGGTCCGGAAGTAAATGTCGAGATTTTGATCAAATTTTTTTTCAATGTATTGTTCAAAACTCGTCGTACGTACGTACGTACTCGTAAATAAAATTTATTGCTCTTCTAGTGTGAACTAAAGATCATCATCTAATATTCCTAATGAACTTTTACGTATACAGAAATGAATTCTGGGTGTGGTTTGTAGGCTGAACTCGTCATTTCTAAACATCAAAATTGCATTGCATTTACCCACAATCGAGAACGCTAGAGAAAAGTAATTACCCGCGTTTCATAGTAGAAATTAGATGATTTTGACTTAGACGATATGAAGTTTCACCAGATTACAGTGCAACATATCACACATCACGCGGCACCAATAATTTCTTACGAGAAAAGTTCGACGGCCACGTAATCTTGAAAAATGCCTTTGTGAATATTTCACTACACTACACTATGCGAAATAACTCTATTGCACTTTTTAGTTTAAGGTTATGTTGAAGCGTTGGCTTACTGCAATAAACCACAAACCCTCAATTACATTATTTACTAAGATTATACGTGTTATTGGTGCAATAAGAATGGATTTATATGGGCAAGTGTCAGAAATTGGTGTTCCAGAATTAAAGTCCAGAGCCGGTCATTTACGTGAAATCATTTTTAAATAAAAATCGCAGGAGCCAATATCCAAAGCCAAATAAAAGAAAATTCAAGTTGACATCTCTTACCGTTTACTCTTTATTACGAGTTAAAAAGAAAAAACCAAGTAAGAAAATTGTATTCGGTCGTGACCGGATCTTTTACATACATCGCCATTATCCTAAAAAGGAGAAAAAAAGTAAAATAACTAAATTTTCATCCTCTACAATATGGAGTGAGCGCGACTGATTTTTTGTATTTGTAAAATAAAATATTTTTTCGTATAGGCATGTGAGCGTTGTGTAGGCGTGTCCTTTGAAAAGTTTTGCGTCACTTTCGAATTCTTTCTCAAATTTGTAGATGATATCCTCATTTTCCCTAACGGGAGAACGTTTACCACAGATGCCACGACAGACGGACAGATGGAGAGAGGAAAAGACAAACATGCTTACGAATTCGAAAATGACTAAGAACTTATATACTTTTTGAGATCTTTGAAGCTTGCTTTTACGCGTTGTAAATGTGTTGGAAGAAAAAAAGCGAAATTATGACGCACTATAACATTGGGTAGGCGTGATTAATATTTTCCACCTTTGTACAGGCTTTGTACTACACCATCGCCCATAGAACATGCTTTCAAATTTTTGTAATTTTTTTTTCTTTTTTAGTTTATGAGTAATACGCAGAAAATCAAATTTTTATTCCTTTGAAAAACAGAGATGTTTACGGTGTCTCTGAAGCTTCCTTTTGAGCGTTACAAATCTTTTGATAATGGTAATGGGTATAACAATGTGCACCTACATTACACACATAAGTTTTCAAATCACAAAATAAACCTTGATTTTAATTCGTCACATATCAGCCAACCTTCTTACAAATCAACACTTCGTGAGCTCTTTACAAGCTAAGCCATCTTACAAGTTAATCAGCGATATTTAGCTTTAATCCAAGATTTTTATTTGTAGATTTTTCTTTGCTGCGTCTACATCACATCACATTGCTTGAATTGTAAAATTCTTTTTTCCTTTGCATTTGCATAGAGTTATATAGAATTAAGCATGTAGTATTTTTAAATAGATATGTGTGTATGCAAATAGTTCATTTTAATTAACTCCTTCTAGAAGAAAGCTTAACTTCCGATTTGGAGAAATTATTTATTTATTTATTTTTTATTTATTTTTGTTTTTTTGGCATTATCCACTAACGATGCATTGGCTAGTAACACTATTCAGTATCGGCTACTTAATGGTAATTGTATTGAAAATTGATTTCATTGAAAAATGGCCTTGGATGGATGGCTCTGATTTGATTAACTTTATATAACAGTTGATCATAGTCGATCTGCTTTAATTTAAGTTGACATCTTTTTCCTGTCAAATAAAAATATACGCCTATACTCTGAACTTCCACTTGACGTTAAAACGTCCATTTACTTACAATCGCATTCTGTCACTGAACGTAAAGGAGAACATAATGATTTTACAATTTTTCGTGACTACATCAAATTTAATATTCCGAAGAAATAGTCACAATAAATTTTGTTATAAAATAAGATTTTTAAGGCGCACGAAATCCCGAAAAAATATGTTTGTTGCTACCTCGTAACTAGTGATATCTCTGCGACGTTGCTCACAGATCGAGTGTTAGACAATTAGTAAAAGTAATAACGTACGCATAAAATCACTTAGATAACTACTTACATGATGTAAAGTTAATCCGCCATTATTTACAGAATGCTAAGAGAAATCTTTACTTAGTGTTTAATTTCATTTCATTTTCCTATCAGCGCTGTGAGATAAGAGACCGCGAAATTAAGTAAGAAGTGCACAACGCTGCGATTTTATTGAAATGTCGTCTAGTCGTTCCTTTTAATGCAAATCAACGAATACTAATGAAGTTATTCCGGCACAGAATCAAATACTATTAACAAGTAAAACAAATAGAGTTTTCACAGGACTTATGATGAACAATAAATTAGATTATTAACCGCATGCCAGTTGACCGAGAACATGTTATCAATCCCTTAACTTTACTACATTTACTTTGAATTTCTTTCTGCAAAGTTTTAAAGGACTCACCAGCGTAAACAACCTATCCAAGTTTAGTTAAAATGTTTCCAACATGTTCGTTCCTTGTCAACTTGTTTGAAACGAACCGTTTGCATTAAAAAAAAAAGAAGACGATAGTATTTCATTGTTACAAAAATTCATCCAAATAATCAACATAAATATGGTGTAAGAGCAACATAAACTGAAATCGATTTCTTTTTGTTGCTATCACAGAAAGATGGCTTCATGCCACTGTTGTTGTTAAATACGTTTGTTAAACTCGAAGTTGAAGTCGAATCGAAGTCGTCACGTCATGCATATATATAATATATTTTCCGATCACTTTGGATCGATCCAAATAAGTCCATTTGTCAGTCCCTTTGTCTTCCGGTTAATCTGATTCGCAATATAACAAGCATAGCGTTAGAAAAATGAATTATGTAAGACATAAAACAAATGAAAACATTATAATCGGTCAACGGAGATTATTAGATAACCTACAGCATTTTTAATCTATAACCATTCGAAAAAGTTTTATATGGCAGCGTATCGGGGCAAATATGAACTGCGACGAGCCAAATTTATTATATACTTTCCACCCACATAAAAACTAAAATTTTGAAAGGAGCTCAAAAAATTCGTTCATCTCATCCACATTTTCCATATTTATTACGTACACGGAAATATTATTTTTAGACCCTTTTGATATTAATAATCGGTGCCTTTTCTCTTTTCTATTTTTTATACCCATCACCGACGGATGAGGGCTATATTCATTTTGTGGAAACGTTTGCAACGCCCAGAAGAAAGCATCAGTGACCCCACTTCTTGGTAAGTATCAAATCCTAAGTCGATGTAAGCATGATCGTTTGTCCATCTGTCTAATGACTGTTGTAAACATTCTCCTGGTCGCAAAAATGAAGCTATCGACTTCAATTGTGGCAGAAACCGTAGAAGTTCTTGCATGCAGCTTGGTATTGAAAATGGGACAAATTGGTCGGAGCAGAAGCACGCAGTGGAGCTTAAACTGAACGCCCAGCATATAAATTCTTGGCCAGTTTCGATCTTGCAATGGACCTAAACAGGTGCGCCTATTCGTTTGTCCATCTGTCTGTTTGCGCAACTTTGTAGTATTTGTGGTAAACATTCCGCCGTTAGCGAGAATGAAGATATCGCCTACAAATTTGCAAAAGAATTTGGAATTGACCTAAACTTTTCAAAAGACAAAAACTTTTACTTTGAAAATAAAAAACATCAATTGTGCCCACTTCATATCATAGAATATGAATATTATGTTCTTTTACTTCTTTTGTCGTTTTTAGGATAACGGTGATAGGTATAAAAGACCGATCGAAATTAATTTGCTTACTTGTTTTTTTAATGGAAAAGTGGTCACAAAGATAGTCTCATCCGATAGAGTCTTTGTGACAAAAAATGCCAACGCACCAAAATATCTCAGAAATAGTCGGACGGATCGACTGAAGGAAATAATGCCTGGGCATACATCAAAGGGACAGAAAAATAAGCATATATAACGAACAGAATTATTAGTTTTCAGTAATTAAGGCCAAAAAATTCAGCTCACCAATTCTCAAACTTAATCTGACGAGATTAATGAGAGAAAATCGACATCGTTTTTATTTTTCAAGGTCATGTGTTGAATGGTTATTCTTAATAGACGGGAAAAATAGGCGGGAGTAATCAATACCACTATTTACACTGATCAAAAGTATGCAAAGTTCGCGTATAGTATAGCGTACTCGATGGATGGCATTACACACCACTTGGAAAACGTGATAAACCGTCCGTATCGATTATAAAAACAATTTCATAAAAATTTGTTTACTCAATTCTATTCAGTAAAATTTTTGATGATAGCTGGTCATATTAATTGAGCGCTCCCTCGTTCACTTCTCAACGCAAATCACGGACATAAAATATATACGGAAAGGTAAATAAAATACTTGTTTACGCAACACTTAAGCGCACACAAGCGTAACTATAAAAAGTTATATATCAAATTGTTTCGCAACCGTAGCCAATGGAATATGAACGCGTATAACGTATATACCATGGCGGCTTCCTGGGGGAATATTTTCTGCACTGGCTGTTTGCAGTAAATTGGTTAGCGCGTCAACAGATGTTCAAATGTTTATATAAAACTTGGTCAATGTTCTCATGTCCTTATAGTCTGACGATTCGAAGACGTTATGCAGGTGCTCTCCAATATTCACCCGACATAAATGTCATTAGACAATTATTTGTTGCACCTATGAATTTTTCATTTAATTATTTAAACTTTTACCCGTTGTTAGTGAGAGGATTTTTTTGAATATGCGTTTAAATTAATGAACGAACAATGTGAACACTAAGTCTAAGTGCTTCAATACACTCAGTCAATTTCCCCTTCAGTGAGCAATACCACAAGTATCTATTATTCCATTTATCCTTGTGGCACCGTACGGGACTAAGAAATTAGAACAAAGCTCTATTCACTTTAGAATGAAATTTTCATGGGGTAATTACGTTAATAGCGCTTTTTTTCTTGTCAATTTTCGACTGGGGAACGAGAAACGAGTCAATTAATTCGTTTAGAAGACATACCGAAAAACCAGTTGAATGAAAATTGTCCGCAATTTTAAAAATGGCATAAAGTTCGGCTTGTACTTATACCCACACAAACAAAACATCGAAGAGACTCAAGAATACCCGACTTAAGTTGAAATTTTTGAAAGCCACCAATGACGTTTTATTGCCAAATACGATGAAGAACTATTGGATAAACCTTCTGCATCCTATCGCATACATCGTATATATTATTGAATTAAAGAAAAAGTTCGAGACATTTTTTCAACAAAATTCAAACAAATTTTTCTCACAATTTGCTTAAACTTTCGTAAACAAAATGTGTCCAACTCAAATCGGTAACATTTTACCCGTAAAATGTGAAGCTATTGCTCGTAAATTATTGGTAAAATCATCATAGCAAAGTTTCTGGGATTTCTGGGCAAAAACACTCTAAGATGTAAAAAGGAGTGCGCGTCCTGCTAAGTCCGTGTATCTAATCTAATCGGTAAATACTATGCCTTTAGCGGCTGAACACTGACTATAACTACAACCAATGCAAACTCTACCGCCAAGAATACTGACTAGTTAGTTGCAGTTCTTACCTCCTCGGCTGCTCTTGCGGGCTATATATTATTAAAACAATTCTCTGAGGCAATTGGTAGTCGAAGGCAAGATGGCCGAGACTATACGATGGAGGCATCGATGCTTTCCAGGTTCGCTTTCCTAATTTTTATCGAGTCATTAAAGATTTTTGTGATTCGGCATTGATTAATTTCCGCTGTTGCCCGACTCCCTTCCAATAAAAATCAAGCTTTACCTTATATAGGTTATCCATTGATCCTGGCTTTGCCATTCTAATATTTATGCCTAGCTTTAGATTCGCTTCCTACCTACGTTACCTTTCATTCGGGTCTTGAGACCGCCATATTTCTGTCCAGCCTATAAAAACTGCTGTTTGATCAATCTTTCTCTCTCTTTCTACAACAGTATGAAACGATTAAATGTGTCAGGTTTCCTCAATTTTTAAAGAGACACGGCTCGTCTTAACCATTCAACTTGCCATAGCCGACAGGAGCAGACCATTTAATGATAACCTGGGTAAAACATCGTCGCCACAAATCCCATGAATTTTTTCACGGTCATGTAACACGTTATCGCTTTGGTCAGCGAATTTTGCCGACTTTTAGCTCATTTGGCCGATACAATTACTTTCGAGGTCACCTATCGAGTCAAACACCACGAGCTTCTGTATGTTGGAAATCGTTTCTACAATTTGAAAAAACTAAGAAATAATATTTAAATAATCCAATTTATTTATATATATATTCTCTTAGTCTTAATAAACACTTGGGTCCGCATGCATATGTTCTCAAAAAATAGGAGAAAATTTGTATCGGTTTTTTTGGTAATTAGTAGGGATATAGAGTGATAAAAAATATTGTAGACTTGCACTTTCAAGAAACAGTTTTTAGATCGCAAGTCTGACCAAGCGTATTTTATAGGATATTCACTTTCGGCACACTAAGCACTATAAGCAATTCAAACCATATAAATGCGTAATAAAAACCAAAAAGAAAAGACCTTGGACATGTACATACATATACCTGCGTATATGTCCATGTACATGTATGTTTCTTACTTTCCTTCCTCTACAAAATAGCTGTTGGAAAACTTAAAGCCTTAAAGAAATCTTTACTCATAAGTCTTTTCATTTTCAAGCCTTTCTTGCGTATTGGAGAAAATAGAGTAAAAGCCAATAAGATTTTGTAATCAAGTGAAATATTAAGTAACCCAATTAACTAAATAATTGTGTAATCAGAAAAATGTTGTAACATTATAAAAAAAGATATCCAATCTTTATTCTCGGCAAACCCGAATAGCTGGGGAAACCCAGCATCCACTCTCAGGAATGTAGCATTTCGCCTGCAAGAGTTTAATAATACTTTGAAGCGGATAAAGTTTCAAACTGGATAACAGTGTTCCCAAGCAGCAGTGCTCAGTTCTTATGAGTTCCTATATATATATATATATATATACATATATTTGTGTGTATGTCTCGCTCTCCCTCTCTCGTTTGCTACGTTTCCCCTCTCATCTGTATCGATCATGCTAAGTGAACGGATAAACATTAAAGTTACTTACACTCGCACGCACAGTGCGCATTATCATGGCAAAGCTGCCAAATTTTATGTCGATACTCAGTTTTCTAAAGGTAAATAAAAGTCGAAGAAGAAGAAAACCGTTATAACCGTTTCACCTGAGTAATGAAATGTAGTTTTATTAGAAAAACGAAAAGAAAACGATAGGTGTAGCTATTGTAACACTTTGACAAGCATATTAATTTTTAGAGTAACTTTGTACTTTCTTCCGCATATTTTATGCGTATCACTCGAATCAATCCTGTACTTGAAAATGCTTCTCTATAAACTTAATAATTGTAAAAGTAGTTAATGCTTAGAGTGACCAGTGATTCATTTGATTCATCCATTTTTCAGTTTTAATATATTACGCAAGCGTAATGAGATGTTTTTTTTTTCTTTGAGGGTAAAAAAATATCTTCACGATACCAAAAAGCGCGTATTAATAATTCAATCATAAATACATTAACAAATAATATTGACGCACTTGAAGATCAGAAGAAGAGATTGTTAAGCACGAGAGCAACCACCAGTTCTACTCTAGTAAAGCAACCGTTTTGCGCTTGGTGTGGCATGGGTGAGTGACATTTTTACGTAGTCCGTTTTGGAAAATGTTGACGAAGCTACTAGTCGTAGTACATTCTGAACAAAATCATCTCATGCCCATAAACATTTTGAGCCTGAATTTAATTGAAATGAACTTAAATAAAGTTTGGGTAGAAATGAGACGAAGCTATGAATGCCAAAACCAGCCAACAACAACAATCAGTGAATATAAGAAGACCGACTGAAAAGAAAGAATGAATGAAGGATGTGAATCAGTTGCTACTACTGCATATTTTCAAAACTGGTCTTCCACAAACTTGGATTTCTTCTGGACAATACCTTTTCGTGCACAGTGTGAAAGTAAAAATTTTTTCAATTTCTCTTTCCAATATCTATCTGTTTCGTGTACAATCTATAATGCGTAGAAAAGCCAAAAAAACTTCCAAACGTTGATCAAATTTTTTTTTATAATTCCTCAGTTATTCCAAAGTGGCTAGAAGAGAAATGAACTAAAAGTTTTTTTATGAATTTTTTGGGAGTTGCTTTTTTATACTATGATGATTATCACGATGCGAAGAAGGTATACTCCGCTTGGAGACAATATATTTACATGGAGACACTGAAAGAGGCAACTGCGATAGCGATTTTATGCAAACACATCAAAAATAATAAACAACTTGAGGCTGCTTCTTGGTTAAGAGTGATCTCTTAACCAAACTAAGAAATTTTCGTTATTATATAATCTGGTCATAGAAGTATTCGAACGTAACGTAAGACTCAACCCGAACAGGACATCTCTGATTCTATAATAATATTAATATTAACACGTACGTTACTCAAGCCGATATATTCACATCCGCAGGCCGCAAACTAAAATTACATTTCGAGAGAAGTACTCAAAATTCTCCAATTGTTAATGTCTCAATAGTAAGCCCACGTAAATTATTTACACTTGCAAATGTAGGTCATTGATCTATTAGAAGATATCTCGTAATAATTCATTCATATACAACCATTGACAGGTAAGTCAGGACGACTTTTATACATAAACTTTACATAAATTGATTATTATTTTTATTCATTTTTTTTTTTTTTTTTTTTGCTTGTCTCTTCTTTTCTTTTCTTCTTATTGAACGGCACAATTACACTGGAACTGAAACTACCGACGAGCAACTGACAAATAATTGAATGCGAACCACTTACCGTTTGCGTCGTTTACTTTTTCGTTTCGTTATCATTTCCGATTAATAATAAGCAAGCGTGTTTTTGTGAGAAGGCGATACGGAATACGATAATAATTATAAAAGGAATAGTAGTAGCAGGTGATCGTTTAATGTGCCTTCGTGACCATGAGAAATGTTCATCAAATCGATTTTGATTTTATTGCTAAGACAGAAATTTTTACTGAGAGCACATACAACACCAACTTACGAATATTGGCACAAAATAGTCATTAATTCTTGTAAATGGAACAGGGCTAGCAAATTGTACCAAGGACCTTCGACACCACTGCAATGCTCCGAATAACCTCACGACGATTATTTATTTAAATGAAAGAGAGACGTCTAGGCATTCACACGTTATTAATAACAGAAAACCTTCGTCCTTGTGAGAGAGCTTATCGAGATTATTACATTTTCTACGTCTTTTAAAATTACTGCCTCTTATTGTTAGTAAACATAGCGAAGACGTAAATTCGATTCATGTATTCGATTGAGAAGTGCGGAAATCGCAGAAAACATTTATTCTTTCTTCTGGTTCTTCTCAGACCAGGCCACGTCTCTCTCTCTCTCTAACACGAAACTGGCATAAGCGAACTTAATAATATTTGATTTTGTATTTTAATGGACGATGACATAATAAATAAAAAATAAGAAATAAGAAATTTGATACCCGCATGTCAAGTTAACATATAAGAGTAAAAATATTCTTTTTTAAATAATGAGATGTCATCTGTCGCGCATCAGAAAATTCTACACTAATCACTGGGAGATATATTTCACCCAGATATCACATTAATACCTTTTTTTACGCTTCCTATTCAGAGGACTTACATGAGAAACACTCTTTTACCACCTTGGTCACTCTACAGTGGACTTCCACTCAATTGGAAGGTTGGCACGTAAAATTCTAAGTATAATAGAAATGATCCGTACTCGTGACCTCGTTCGGAAATAGAGGAGCCATCCCATTCTCTGGTGAGCCGGTTGACGCTACATATTCATCCGGCACAGTTTAATAAAGCTTTTTGAATGCAAGCGTCAACATTTAACTCATCATATCTTATGCATTGTAAGGAAGTAGATCACAGCTATCTTTTCACTGAGGATATAGAGGCTTTTCGAAGGGCATTTGTATTAAGTTGGAATTTCGGCTAAGTACAGTTTTTTGTCTCTTTTTAGTTGTGGTTGGGAGTGGGTTATACGCATTCTGAAATGTTTTCGACTAACAATGCATATGCCGAATTTTCGTGTTCCGTTTCAATTTATCGAAGCAAAACAAACATCAGATACAAGGACATGGACAAGATGAAATCGAGTCATCAATTTGCTCTGATCAAGCAAATATACGCACTATGCGAACTCTAAGGCATGTTATAAGAAGTGAACGCGAAACTAATATTCATTCTTCGCGCGATAGATCTAAGATAGAGAGCAGAATATTGTATTTATATACACCAGAATTCCAGAATGGGTGTCCATCAGATCGAGAATCATAAATGGCAATTGATAATCATGTGGCAGTTAGACGTGCCGTCCCTAAATACCATTGCAATTTTTTCAACCATTCGCGTTGTTATGGCAGAAGAAGCTTTCCAACGCTGCAGCTACGGCAATCAATTTAATATATCCGTAACTTTCGCTTGTAAGTACAATAATAACGAAAAATTAATCAAATAATGCAAATCTGTTATCATATCATAAAGAACTTGAACAAATTTGGTATCGCTTTCGAATTTGCTTTTTTATTATGTTATTATTAGTTAATTAATTGTTGTTAGCATTTGATTTAGCACATATACGATAGGTATTCACTACATATAAACATACATCTAAACTTGCATTTTCACTCATTATCTATAATTAAGTGTTATTTACATGTACAAGTTTATTTATTTTGGATTTGTTGCCTGCGGTAAACGGTATTTGATCTTTATTTAGATCCATAAATGATATCAAAGTGTGTGTGCACGTATTCTATCCTACTCAGATCAATTCTTATCAGCCCAGCATGTACTTTACATATATATCTTGCAAGCCTATTTATTTATACTGCATGTCTTGTTAAGTTCTAGTTCTAACCGAGTAAACAGTATAACAGATTAGAAAGAGAAACTTTTACAAACAAAAATATCACTTGAACGAAATTCGGATGCTGTCTGCTTACGCCCTGCATCGTTTGCGGTAAAAGTATATTAAATTTACATGGATGGATACAACACACAGAACGACTTGCATCCGATAAATCTATCTTTCGTTTGAGCAGAGCAGTCCCTATCTAGTCTCTATATCAGTCCCTATCTACTATAGAGAGGGTCTTGAATTTATTATGATCACAACATCTAATTTTTAGCATATAATTTTTGATATTTTATGGCGTGATAACTAAGTGACGAATTGTAACATTCGAGGGCAGTGTCTTTACCTGTTTTAATTAATTCCATCGTAAAAACCAAATCATTCCAAGAATGGATATCATATCTTGTTCGAATGTATGTGAATGCACTTGTAAGACCCAATATCCATTAAGACGTTCTCGGAATTTTATCAAATTATATATCACAAAGGATCCATTGGCGACGCCGTCAATACCGCTATTAAGTAGCTTCATATTGAAGACCTTTTGTTCATAATTAATTCTTGTTTTTATTTTGTATGAAGTATTCTTAAACAAAACCAATCACACCATCAATGCGACAAACACGACAACCGTAGGATCCATAAAAGTTGTATCAAGCTATTAATTAATAGTGACGAGTTCTACCTTATCCATTATTATCGAAATCGAGAAAAACTAGTCAGTAAGTAATTTGACTTTTTAAGACTTCAAACCTTTCGGCACTGAGCGTCGACTTATTAGATTCCGATTAAACATCCTTTGAGAGTCCATCGAAAACATTAAGCCTCAGAGATCTCATAGCCTTGTTTGTAATAGCCGCTGGGATTTATTCAGAAGCAATTCATGAAAGCTTTCTTGAAATCATCGAAAGCTACCGTTAAGTTAAAGAAATGTCAACATATTTCAATTTAAGTTTGGAGACATTCAACCACCGGCCACCCTTTTAAGAAAGCGTGAATAATATTTAACTCAGTTAATTTCTGCTGCACTAAGCAACTATGCAATGTCAAAACAACATATCGCTTGTGCTAAATTATTCTTGGAACACTAAACTTTTTTTTTTTTTGACAATATCAAAAAAACTTCATTTCATGAATACGAATCGTTTAAGTATATGTCAAATGCATTTCGTCTCTTCAATCGAAGTAAAGTTTCGCAATTGAAAGGATGGAAACTTTGATAGATTTGATGTTCAAAAGTACACAGCCATACTATAAATTCTATGCTTGATACTAAGATCGAAAACCAGATTAAAATAGAGTCTCTTCAATATTCTAATTAGAGTAAAATTTGGAAACCATTTATCCACGTCTATTATTTCTGCTTCATAATAGTTAATGTTACGACTAACCCTATCAAGCAAGTTACGCTTAAAGGAGCCCGAAATTTCGAAAGGAATCATATGAACTGTAATTATTACCAAGAAGTGCGGTAGGCGTGATAATTCTCGCGTATGTTACAATAAATTATTTAAAAAGTATTGAGCCCTAATATTAGAATGCGCAATTAAACTATTAATTTTGAAATTTATATGTCAAGCTGGTCCACGTGGACCACTTTTTATCATAAAATACTACAAATTAGACTTTGCTGTCATATAAAAGCCTGTTTGTTGTAAGAATTTTTTTATGGGAAGTGATGCGAAAAATGGACCCATTCTATCCAAATTTGCTATATTCATTCATATAATCCGCCAAAGCGATCTTTGTCTTGAAAATACTTAAAATGGAAAACTTTTTGGTTTTTATACAACAATTTATCTAAAATGTGTCTCCAAGTGGAGAATGTTCAGCAACTAATCGTCCGATTCAATACGTTTTCAATAGCATCCTTCCTTCGACCCATATATATATATATATGATATGAGTACTGCAAACAGAATTAATTGACTTAATGTGCCCCTAGCACATGTCAGCTAAGTAATCATTAAGTCCAGATCGGCTGGGCAGATTTAAATAAAGCTCAAATAGAAAAAATATATATATGTACTCAATATGTCCACTCAAGTGAAGAAAATCGTTTCGAAGAGAGGTCGAGATACATTTGACTTATCGATAGTTTTGCACGGTATTTTACAATATTATAAAGTTCAACGGTAGGTTAAGAACTGAAGGCTGAGAACACGAATATTTAAAGAAAAAAACAATGCTTAAATTCGCTGAAAAAATGTTAAGAAAAAAAAAACGATAAAAAAATCCATTTTATTTTGTTAATGATTGCAATCATATAACACATGACAGTGACCTCACATAATGCCCACGTGGTTATACTATAAAAAAACAATTTAAATCTGTTGACAAATTAATTAATTTACCTAAATTTTAACTTGAACTATGAAAATTGTGCGAAACACAATGGAATGACGTGAATGCCGTTCTTATGATATTTATTGCGTAACAACAATGCAATAGCAATTAAATGCATGCAAATCGTGTACAAAACAAACGTTTCCCATGCGAAAATATTAACATCGCTTCAATTATTTCACTTTTCAAGTATAAGGGACAATTCAATCGTAGCCTCGGTAATTGCGTACGGCATTAATGTATTGGCCTCGTGCGGCTTGTTGAGAGCGAGGTAAGCCATAGTAATCTGTATTTGTGTAATAGCCGTAACCACGATTGCGTTGACCTTGATAATCAGGTTGCCAGTAGCCATAGTATTGACGTAGACCACCATTCCCTCCATAACCACCATAACCCTTACTGGCGCGTCCTGGCAAATTTGTCTCCCTCGCATCTACCGGATAATAGAGCCTAGAGCTGTCGGGAAAAAACATAGCAATAACTTTTCGAGAGCTACGAACTTAGTTTGAATAAGTCGGAAATAATAATTTGAATTTCTGTTGTCGTACCATGTCATAGTTGGATTATGTGCTTGATAGCGGTCCCTGTTATTAAAGGGATTATTTCCATAATCTTCTAGTCGTTCGGGCGTAGGGAACCCTGAAAGGTTTTGTTTAAATTTATTCACAGCACGTATATTACAATAAAAATTAATGAATTAATGAAAAATATACATAAATATACGGCTACTACACAGTGTTTCACACAGTAATTCATAATTCCCTAAACCATTTATGCTAACGATATATGAAATTTGTACAAATGTATTCCTGTACTCCGAAAGACTTGAGGTGAGGTGACTTTTTATTATGCTAAAGCGTCATTTTCCGAATCAACATGTGCATGGTTGATTATCAGTCTCTCTGTCGGCTTCATGTTTGTTGACGCAATCTCGAATTCAGCCTACGGGTCACCATTTTTGGGGATATTTCGATGAAATTTGATACACGAACATGTTTTCACTTAAGCATAAAATCCTCTAAATAAAATAAATGAAAGGGGCGTAGTTGCATAAACAACTTTTTTCTTTTTCAATATTTTTGTTGACGGAAGTCGAGCAAAATGCTATTTTGAGATATTGAACGAATGTCGGAAATTCAAATGGAATTGGAAAATTGTTGGAGCTTTCTCTTTTAACAAATACCGGAAAACCAACAACACAATGTACGAGTCTTTTTATAAAACTAAGTCCCCTTTGTAGCACTTCATGACAAATCTGACAAATCTGACTGACAATCTGACAAATGTGATCTGAAAATAGTGATGTAAATTTATTGTGATACATGATATACGGTACACACTTAAAAGATCTAATCTTTATATGGACACGATATTTTGTGTATTTATATATGTTAAAGTCGTGCCCGATTATGACGTTTTAACAACTAATATAGACGATCTCTGCCATCATTTCCCGACGTACGCATACAACTATCGCTATTTAATATTTGCGGTATTTTTTGAGGTGACGGTACGATGTTTTCAGATACACTCGCTACCAATTCGTTGGTTAAGAGCTAAGAGTGCCTCAACAAGACATAATATTTTTAAATGAATTTTCAGAGCGCGATCAGGATCATCTTATGGGTCTGGATGCGTAAACATGGAAAATTGGCATAATTAGAGCTCCGTAAACGATTTACTACAGCTCTTGACTTGGCGGTGTAGTGGGACCATACCTTTGCCAAAATGCGACTGCTTTATCCGTTATAGCACCATCTCCCACACAGCTCATGGAACAATAATCCTATTGCGTGATCGATTTAAGATGATATGTCTTCTTTTAAAACTCTACATATTGATTCGAGCATTTTTGAAGTCTTTCTTCAGAAATCAATTATGAAAAAATTAAACTTACATTGTGTTGCTCGTCTCGGTGCATCCAAGACAGTCGAAATCGGTGACAACAAGAGAGCATTCCTTTTCCTAATTGTCGTCTGGACATCCACGCTTGAGTTTGACAAGCATAGCAGCAGCTACGTTAAGTAAGTCAGACCGGATTACAATTTTCCAAATAACTCCAACTAAACAAATATTTTCAAAACTAACCGTGCTAACTAGCAGCGGCAACGCACTGCTTATGAAGTTCATCGAATATTGTTTGATGCTTAAATAAAAGATAATATCTTTTGTTCTTGTTTGCTGTTTAATTTTTGGACGATAATGCGGTCTTTATTTACTCCATCGCAAGATTTCAAACTCAAATAATGTTAGCGACCGCAGTAGCGTGGAATTTATATTTTTCATTTTCCAAACGCTTTGCAATACAAATGCATTTGTTTGCGTATGTGCGCCTGAGACCGTTTATGCATGATAAAAAAAAATCATTTTTTTACTCACGAGAGTGAAAATAATAAACTGTTCAAAGTTGTGCTTCACGGTCTTGAGAGAGCGATAGCTATTGAGAATAACGCTGAACTCATTCCGTTCGACTTGAAGTGCAATGACGTCAAAAGCATTGTTCAAAAATCGATCATTGCGAGGGTATTGTTTTATATCGTTTTTTTTTTTTGAAAACCGTGCAGGGCGCTTCAATAGCCTGTGTCAGGTTGTGAAAACGTTATTCCATACTGTTATTCGCTGCGATTACATGCAAAAGCAGAACTTAAGGGCGAAATCAGCAAGGGCTCAGACATAAAGAACGCTCTTGTTGCATAAAGCTTGAGCACGTTTCCACCAGGAACCGAAAGACTGCCGGTCGCGCTGCTAATTCCAACCAAAGCCATACTGCCACGCCCTATACATTTTATATGCAAATAATGGATACAACGAATAATAAGAACTCTGCCCCAAGAACGAAATTCCAGAATAACTCCTCTTCCATTGGACTTCCTATAGAGCAAAATAACTCGAAGAACCATGCCTTCCTTTCTTCATCTGCACTTGACTAATATACTAATGCTTACATGCGATTCGCAAGTTTTAAATAAGCTTCATTCGGCTCATTGACCGGTTCAGTTTTCTCTAAATGCGCAAACAATTATAAAACAACATTTTGTAAGGGACTATAATAAATGTAATTGGAAAAGTTATTGACGTCTCGTCAATGGTTCCTTTAACGGCCAACAAAATATGTAGACGACTGTATTAATTTATTTACTATGAATACTTAACAAACGTTATCCAACGCTCAGTTCCCAAAAGCTTTCCTCAGAATAGCTTTCTTGGACACCGCTTTTACATACTGAATCAGAGATTATTATAAAAGACAATTGAGTCGTAATCGCCCACAAGTGAAGTATCCGAACGCCGTTAATCACGCGTCCCTAATCAGAAATGAAATTTTTGAGTTTGGAAAAGCTCCTAAAGTAAGCTCCAGTATTTTGCTTTGCTAATATATGGAAATTGAAATTTCTAACCCACGCAAACCATCAAACGATGTCAACGGCTATCGACATCCGCATGAGTAGCCGAGTGGGTAGGAATCGCAACCACACAGTCAGTGTTCGTCGGTTCAAATTTCAATGCGGTATAGTTAACTTTGGTCGTAGCTAACGCGAGTGCTCAGTCGGTAAAGATACAACACTTGTTCACTGCAGCTGCAGCCACCACCTACCTGTTTCTTTATTTCTTTCTTTCTGGCTGTCACCGCATTACGCAAATAGGAGACATCTCCTGAGTGATGCATCATATCGAAAAAAACAAAAATCGGTTCTCGACCTACTAGTGTCCCGAGTTCTCTAAGCAAGCTCTTCGAAAGGATCACTTCAAAAGGACAAAGTACTAAAAACAACTTTTGGAATAAAGTATTATTCCAAATGAAGAATATGCTTTTAGAAGTCAGCATAATTCTTCGCACCAAATATTAGGCATGCACCGGCATGTTAAACACAAATTTGAAGACAAAACAATCGATTGGTTAAGTTTTTGATTCAGTTTGGCATAAGAGTTTGATTTCTTGTTAAATTAAGTCCGGAGCTCCTTGCTTGAAAGACACTTCTACATCTCTCTTGTCGGTGAATTTTATAATTTACTATCTACGCCTACAATTTTTCAGCTGGTAGTCTTCGTTGTGAGTCCAATTGGAAATTCGATTTTCTTAACTAATTTCCCAAAACTTAGCGGTCGCCACGTTACTTTATAGACTGAGGATATCGCTATCTGCTCATCGCATGATCTTGATTGCGATGGAGTAGAAATAAGTTGCAAATTACTATTGGTATGACATCTAATAATCTAAATAAATAAACGGAAACATTAACTTAAATGCAAGCTATTTCTTTGCTTGCATCCTCTCTTCACGCAGTTTGACAGCTCAAAGAGCCGAAATTCATTTTTCTGTTCACACTGGGTGCTATCGTGTATAGAAAGTTAATCTTTCGCAATTTCGCGGTTCTATAGGCTTTTTTACTAAAAAGCGTTAAGCAGTCTAAAGGCAGTGATAAAGAGCTCAGCAAATATTTAATATTTATAAACAACTATGTCAATAATTCATTTGAATTTACTCCTTCAACAATAGAACTAAGCTTTAAGATTTTAAAGTTAATTTCCAGTTAAAGCTTTGTCTTCATCTACGTTTCACGTGGCGAACAGTTGTTCCCGCAAAGAAAGCTTAGCTTCAAGCGCCAAGATATACAAACAAAAAACAAAGAAACTCCATAAATATTTTGCATATTATCGTATCGTTGTTGTTGTTAAGAAAAGGAAACGAAGCACTTAGGTTTACCGTTACATGTACGACAAAAATAACAGTTTTAAGTTTTTGTTTAGTTTAACTTAATTTCATGTATTAAGTTATAATAATAATAACGCAATAATAATCATTACCATAATTAGCAATTAATGCGCCAGCAAGACACAGTCGTGCAAAACTATAAAGATGAAGATATAGATAGCAATATAGAAAATAAAACCAAGACAGATAGATGTGATTTATGGATTTATGGATAAAAGGCCTTTATAGCCACTTTAAATTCACAAAGGCTAACATTCGAATTTGCTATGGAGCGGTAACGATGTCCATAAGGGTGCATGCAGGATACAACAAACAAAGGATAGCTTCGGTCATGTTAAATACTCGTGGTCAGGTAGAATTAAATTCATTGTCTATTCGGTTTTCGCGAACTGAATTTTCGCATCTAGATGCCTTCGTGTCCCGGCTCCAGATAACCTTATGGAGAAAAACCAAATTTCTGATATTAAAATAAGTCAAATAAATGATCGCCATCAAATATTTGTAGCGAAAAGAGCTAAATGTCTATCCTGTCATATCTCCGCTTGTTGAAGACGTATCTAGGACCCTTGTTTACAACATCATGCAATTTTTCGTGAGAAACACAATCCACTTTACAATGTACGTACATATACATCATATGATGCAAGTGACACAGCTTTCTCAAAATATTATTTAGTACTATATAAAATAATGAAAGATTTTCGCTTAGAAAACGACTTAGCTTAAATAATATACAATTCCCTTGACATTTCAAAGGACAGATAGGATATTGTGTCAGTAACATTGCCAACATAATTTTTTTTTGTTTTTTTTTTAGTTTGGAGAATAAATGTTTTCGTCAACTATTTTAAGAAATAATTTGATTACTGGATTCACTGCTTTTAAGAGTAGGCGAATCGATTCCCCTGAACACATTTCTCGACGCTTTAAGTCTACCGAAGGTAACGAAGAACAATCAATGAAAACTGGTTTTTGAACTCATCCAATCCGGGATACGTAATACCCAGTATACGAAAATTAAAATCAATGATATTTTTACACTCACGAAAAGCTTAGTCAGACAGACAAAATTCTATTCAGACGCAGAAATCGAATGAATGAATTTCTTTCAAAACTGAAAGACTTATAAAACTTTAACGCATAAATTCAGAGCCGATTCTATGAGAAAATAATAAAATACTTTTCTATTTATATATATGTGTACATAGAACTACGGGCGCTGTTACAATTGATTTATCGGTAAATATGCTTCTTTCTTTACAAACATAACTGAAGACATTAATTAGTTTATAAATGTAGACAAACACTTACATGCACATTTGGTTTTGCTGTTATTGCACTTGCTATTTTTAACTTATTAATTAATTATTATTTCACTTAACACACAATGTATTTGCTCTTTTAGTTTTGTCTGCTGTCAATGTCTCGTCTCTTCACTTGCAGTGTAAAATTTTATTTATTTCTATTTGCTTTTCATAATTCTTTTCGCCATGTTAACATGACAACAAACGCGGATGAAATGCAGACCGACGCTCCTCGTCATCGGTAGGTTTTATCACCGATCTACACTTTGATGGCGATGAAAATATAATAATAGAATAAATTGTAGGACTGAAAGTAATATGAACAGGAAAGTTTTAGTAACATACACCCAACAGACTTACAGACGGACAGATACGGCTTAATCAGCTTTTCAGAATTTCATGCTGATCAAGAATATATATACTTTATAGGATCTCTGAAGCTTTCTTCTGGGTGTTGCAAACATTATGGCAAGATGAGTATGCACACCCACACCTTTCCTTCAATGGTAGGTACAAAAATTATATTCGACTATTTGCGCATCTTCTATACCCACTATCTTTACATTAGAATAGAATTTATTGTTGCAAATTTATGAGTAACAAGCAAAATACAAATAAGCACCATATAAACGGACGAACACAAAGACGGATAGACAAATATACAAATTTTATAAGCTCCTCGAAGTTTCTTTCAGAGTGTTACCATAAGTGCTTTGATAAGGGAATGAAATTTCAATACTGTGTAACGTTGGATAGACCAAGTCGATTTTTTTCTTTTTAGTGCAAATGCGGGACGATCGTTTATGAAATATAAGTCCACATTTTTATCGCTTTGTCTGCTGCAATTTTGAAGTAACAAACAAAAGATCAAATTTTATTTGTATTTGAAAAACGAGGGGTCTTCAGTTTACATTGCACTGCAGGCGTGTTCTTTAATCGATTCGGCCCATTTTCAACTTCAATATGTGTGCAAGACTTTCCAATGTTTCTGCTTAACGATCAGGGGAAAGTTTGCTACAGACATTGCAAAGACAGACAGACAGCCAAACAGATGGAAAGTTGGAGTACCGGATAGACCGACATGCTCAAATCGATTCAAAATTAGATGCTGATTAAGAATATATATATATACGTAATACAATTTATGGGGTCCCTGAAGCTTTCCTCTGGGTGTTGCAAGCGTTTTGACGAAATGAAAGTACCTCAATACTTTGGTGGTGGGTGTAAAAAAATTGGGCATTCTCTCATTACTCATAAAGCTCACCAGATATAACGACGAACGATAACAATTTACATGTATACGATATAAAAACTTTGGCCATAGCTGAATGTAATCTTCTTGTTGCACACATCAGCGCAGCATAAGGTGTATATGTATATTGTTAAAATATACCCAAAAAGCGGAATCGGAGACCCGCCAAATATGTATATATACCCGATCAGGATCAAATTCTGAATCGGCCTAAACGTGTCCATCCATCTTTCTTCTTTAGAACTTTTTGCAAGCAGATTGGCATCGATCGAAGCATACGCCCATACTACCACATAAATTAAGAATACCGTTACTTTGAAAAAGAAAAAAAATTGTTTTTTTGCATATTACATCGCAAAATACAGCAGATAAAACTATAAAAATTTGTACGCTGTATTCTGTTGACGAGTCTTCTGCACGTGAACAAAAATGAACAAAGTGAACCAAGCCCATCCAATATTGCGTCTTTTCAGTCTTTTGTAGAATAACAGTGGTTCTGTCACAGCCGAATATAATTTTCTGGCGGGGGGTTTACACCAAACTGAGATAGATTTGCACAGACTTCATGGCGTGTACGTGATGTACATTGTTTTCTGAAGGACAGACTGAGGTATTTGAGCACATGGAATAATTGCGTTCTTGGCCGGTGTTTTAACTTACCTTCCGAAGTTTTGCCGTGTTTTTCTTGATGATGCTTTGTTAATCTTAATCGTGATTAAGAACAAAAGAGATATAAGAATAATGCCTAATAATATGCTACGCAGAAAGAATAAACATTGAGATAAACAATGAGATAACGATGGCAATAGTGAGGTTAAATACAATAATAAATGCAATCAACAAAAGCAAGTTAACACCATATACACAATCCCGACTGTAAGAAACAGAAAAATCACATTCAAATAAAATAATTTGTCTTTGTCATGCACAATGCCAACCTCACTAAGTTAAATACACATAACCGTATGCATTATCGAAAGTTCTTATTATTATCATAATTTTCCATTCGATTTTGTATCGTCCGTATATTTTAGGTATAGAAGGTCTGTTTATTTGATTGTGCCATTATGTGAGTATGATGGGCAACGATCACCCCAAGGATGATAGTGGAATGCCGCTAATGTAATTCTTTCTGCAGTTGTTTCTATTATTATGGAAGCCATGTTTATATTTAGTCGAACATATAGCGTGCACCACTGTAAATAGTTGAGAAAATTGTGACGTTCTTATGAAAACAAAGTCATTTGCATTTTTAGTAAACAATTAAATTAAATTAAATCTTTTCGGACTAAACTGCAATGCAGACATGAATAACTCTGAATCAAGGAAGATCAATATCATCAAACAATCCATCCATAAATCAATAACAATCATCACGCAATAAACAAAGCTTATCATCCTTGCTGCTGCCATCACTATAATCCCAAAAGAATAACTCACGCTAACAACTCATCACATCATACTGGATAAGTTAATAGGCGAATTTTTAACAGGCCTAATCCATGCACCTTTAACATACCAAAATATATATTTTCACATTTGAACAAAAAAAAACGTTGCAAAAAGAGTTAATCAACGCCGTATACAAAAAGGAAGAAGCGTACAACAAGCGCTTTCCCAGGTATCGTTATAAACTGGTAATAGAGAAATATGCTGGGACGCCGCATGCGAGAAAATGAGTATGTCTAATAATTGTAATATAAGGTAAATAACAAAATTACATTCGGTTGTGTGTTACCCTTTTCTTGTAGAATAATTTTGTGGAAACTTACATCGTGTATCTGTTGTAACTTATGGGGAACGAGTAAGACAGAGTGAAAGGAGAAGTGTTCAGTTTGTTTTTTTTTTTTATATAGGCGTGTGAGCATTGTGGGCGTGTTTTTTTGAAAAGTTTGAGTCATTTTCACATTCTATTGCAAGTTTGTAGGCGATATCTTTATTTTTGCGAACGGGAGAATGTTTACCACAAATACTACGCAGCTGCGCAGGCGGACAGATGAAGAGATGAACAGACGGACATGCTTAGGTGCATTCCGAATTTAAAATTGGCTAAGAACTTACATACTTTTTGAGGTCTTTGAAGCTTGTTTCTTGCTTGTGCGTTGTAATGGCGTTGGAAAGAAAATGGAATTATGACCCACTATAACATTGGGTGGAAGTTGGTTAATTTTTTCGATCTTTGTACAAGTACTACAGCAACGCCCATATAGGGTGCTTTAAAATTTTTGTTAATTTATCTCTTGTAATTTATGAGTGTGAGTAATATGCAGAAACTCAATCCTTTTGAGAAACAGAGGTGTCTACGGTGGTGTCTGTGAAGCTCACTCCTGGGCGTTGCAAACATGAATATATCCCTCACCCTTCGTTGATGGATATAAAACGCGACAAATACGTTCAATTTTTATATTTTTTACGGACTAAGGAAATTTAATAAAAAAAAAGGGCACTTTAAGCAGTGCTTCCTTTTTGAAAGCGTTTTACGAGACTATGCAGTTTTTGGAAGACTTGATTCCATCGAAGCAGTAAATATAACACTTGTGAAAGAATTATATGCATAAATATTTTTAGTTTTTTTTGTAGGACTGAAACAAATTGAAAACCTTTAGTAGAATTGGTTAAAAGCGTTCACCATCTCCTAACTGCGGGCTTTCAAAAAATAACACATCTACTTCTAAAAGGAGATATCGTTCTTCCAAACGAATGGCTAAAGATGAGAAAATTTTAAACACTCACTGGTGTTCAATATTCATTTGGACCACTATGCCGAAAAGACAAATTCAAAGGAAAGGGAAGACGGAAAACGATGAAGACCAAGACGGAAAGTTTTTTTTGCGTCACTGCTAGCCTCGAAACAGCGGGAATGTTCGAAAATGATGATTTTGAGAACATTGACAGAAACAGTAATATAAACGATATGCACAATATCATACCATTACCATTGCCCGCAATCACTTATCTTCTTCTTCTTATCACTTTTTTTCAAAGACTAAACTATTTCAGAAATTTGCTCGGCAATCGCAATTTGAATAAGTATTCGGTAAATTGCATGAAATAACATGACTGTATACTTAGTTTATATAATTTATTTTATTATAAATCTTTTTGTTATTAACAAACAGTTTTCGTTCGAGAATTATAAAAATAAAAGGAAAAGTATTTATTTTAAAACTAATGATGATTAATAATTAATTCATTTATCCACCATTTCATCATTTTAATATTTTCGGTTTTTATTTTTTATTTATTATTTTTTTTTTTTCGTATTTTCACATCGTTTTAGTATTAAATTAGAACTAGAACTAGAAATTAAAAGAAAATAATAAAATTATGACAATGATAATAAGAAAGAAAGGAAGAAAGAAATTAGACAAACAAGAAATACAATATATATACCGTTTCTCACCCTATTTACTCCCTCTCTCACTCTCTTTCTCCTTTCTCTTTTCTCTTTTCTCTTTCTCTCTTTTCTCTCTATCCTTCTTAACAACAAAATTAAAATACAATAGTTATCGTTACACAAAGCAATTGAATATTGTTCGATACAGATGAGAATGATTGTATTGAGAACTAGCATTACAAAGAATTAGTTCATAATTACTGTTACGTTCGAATAGCTTAATTTACTTTCATTAAAATGACACATATATATATACATAATAGGTATACAAATCCATATATATGTAAATTAAGAATAAGAATAAGAATAAGAATAAGTAGAAGAAAATTAAGATTAAGCAAATAAAATAAGAATAAAAGCGGTAGCGGTAGATTTGGAAAGCGGGCGCATTTTAAGTACACAGTTAAGTTAAATAGTTTAAGTTAGTACGAGAGCTCTTTGGGAAGAAAGATTCGCAAACTGTAGCAGGAGCAGAAACGGGAACACGAGAAAATCACTTTTTGTGGGTGGGACGAGGAGTGCAGATGGAGTTATCGAAATTTTTAAACGAATATCTTGAACGATGATTAAATTTGCTTAACATCGTCAATCGACACATAGGAGCTATCGTTAGCTACGCTCTTCGAATCCGGTTGGCTCGTTTGCTCAATTTCGGCATTATCAACTGCTCGATTTTTTCTCATGTTTTCAACTGTAGTGGCGAGGTTAGTTTCACGTTTCTTGGTTTGATGTTCCGGAATATTTTGCGTACATGAACAAGGACACATGCACTGGCTTTTATTAGAACCATTTGAAAAAATAGAATTCAGACTGAAGTTAATGGGTATGGGAGCGGGTTGTACTCCCACGGTGTGAATATGTTCACTCGTTGACTTGTTCGCATTATCATTACATTTACCGTATGCTACCTCAGGCAATATGATAATTGGCAAAAAGGCAACTGTCGCTCCATTGGGTATTTTATCAGGTGGATAGAAAGCTGGGTGACCAGGTACTTGGGGCACAACCGGAATTTGTTGTGATAGTGCTGGGAAGTTAACATGGCCACTAAAGCCGCTGGATGTTATGAACTCTTGTTGGAAATGACTCACTAAATTAGGCAAACTTTGCGGTGATGTAGCAAAGCCTTTAGAAGAAGGGGCGGTATAGGTGGTCGAAGAACTTGAAGATTTAGTTGATTGAATAGTATCTGCGGGACACGAGCAATAATTATTAGCTTTCTGTGCTTGGAAGGGAGGAGAAGTGGGACGTGGGCTTGCACTTTGCTGTTGGTAACTAGTAGTTTTGCCTGTCGTCACTGTCGTTATTTTCTGTTCAGGTCTTTTATTTTGATAGTCCGTACTAACTATGTTTACTTTTCCTCTCTCATTATTTACTGTGTTTTCGAAACCCTTTGGTGAAACGTAACTACTAACGTTATTTGTTATTAATTTCTCAGCAGTTTGAGGCTTACTATATGAAATAGTGCTGATCTTTTCTATAGTCTCTGGTTTCGTGTAAGTAGTTGTAGTAGAAATCTTACTGAGTTTTTGACCTTGTGATGGTGTAGAAATATTTGTAGACGTCACCTTTTCAATTGCTATTGGTCTAGAGTACGTCGTCGTCTTAGTGTTCGTAGTCACTACCTTGTCTATGGTCGTCCGTGGTTTTGAGTATTGAGTATTTGTGGTTGTTACGATTGTCTTTTCAATATTCAAGCCTTGTTTGCTACCAAAATTTTGATTTGTTGTTGTTGTGTACGTTTTAGAGGGCTTGTCCTGCTTAATAACGATATCCTGGGCCTTTCGAGTGCCGGTGGTTGTAGCGGTGGTTTTGATTTGTTGGCGTTGTTGTTGTTGTTGTTGGATTTTAGGAGAAGGGGTAGAAGAAGGCGGAAGATAGGTTAGTACTGTATTAATTTTTTTATCTACAAATTGCTTATTGCTAACAGTGTTTGTGGTGGTAGTGGTTGGTTTGGTGGTAGTTGCCGTGACCTTCTTTTGTGCGTTAATGTTATCCTTGGGATAAGTGGACACAAAAGATGTCTGCTTATTGGTGATCGGCGGTGGAACTCTATCTACTTGATATGAATATGTAGTATTAGTTTGTGTTATTTTACCATTTTTGCTGATGAGAGGCGGCAGATATCCAGGCACTTGCAGTGCAGATTCCCTTGGATCTGAAGGATACTTCGGCTTAGGCTTCTTGCCGGGTACAATTGGAACGGAATCTATGGACTCTCCAAAGCCAGGTGTTTTCGGGCCGGGTTGAGATGGACCAGGTGGACCAGGACGTTTAGGTCCTGGTGGTCCAGGTGGACCAGGACGTTGAGGTCCCGGTGGGCCCGGAGGGCCCGGAGGGCCAAATGGTCCAGGGCGATCCGGTCCAGGCGGACCTGGAGGTCCAGGGGGTCCAAACGGCCCTTTCGGTCCAGGGCCTGTTGGTCCAAATGGACCAGGTGGTCCAGGAGGTCCCGGGGGTCCGGGAGGTCCTAGTTTATTAAAAATTAGACTACAATTAATCGGTTAAGACTATCATATAATGCGAATCAGTTAGAACCCGAATAGCACCAATATGCGTTCAGCAGAAAAACTTCTTTCTTGAGTATGCAGCATAAAGCGCTTAATTTACATGTTGAAATGTTCTATCCGACATTACATCATCTTCAAATATTTTATATACATTTTTGTCTTATTATTAAGAAAGCATACCTAAAGGACCTTTAGGTCCGCCTGGACCTCCGGGGCCACCAGGTCCTCTAGGACCACCGGGGCCGCCAGGTCCACCAGGTCCTGCTCCTCCGCCGCTTCCCTTTCCGCCAAAGCCGCCCGCACCGCCATCACCGCCTGCACCGCCGTAGCCCCCGTTAGGTCCTACAATATGGACATACGGTGGAGCCGGTGGTCCTGTTGGTCCTTCAATGTGCACATATTTCCCAGAATTATCGTGATAATATTTACCTTGTTGAATACCTAAAATAGATCATATATCACTATCTCGTATTAATATTTTTCATACGTGAACTTACCTTTATATCTACCATCATCATGAGTTTTTTTATATTTACCGCTTTCTGCATTTTGAAAAGACCGCATAAATTTAATTGAGAAGGAAAAGAAATAAAAATACGTTAACAAAATGGGTTTCAATTAAGTTGGAATGTCAACTTTACATTACATAACAATCTATCAATACAATATACTATAAAACACAATACAGTAAAATACTTTTTAATTAAATTAATCTCTAGTCTACTATGTTATATATATATATATATATATATATATATATATATATTTATATATTTTTCAAATTTGGGAACTACTCGAGAATACGTATTATTTATTACGGAGAGCACATAAATAGTTAATTACAATGCATTTAGAAGTAGCGACTAATAAAAGCTTTAAGCCAGTACCTTTTACCTTAAGCATATCACAGTGTATTCATATGGGTAAAAAAGTTTTAGAGCACATCTGTCGAAAGGAATGCTAACACAAGGTTGCCACCACAATTAGAAACATCAGTAAAATCATTATAGAAATTTAAGGTATATAAGTACATGATATGAAAGAGCGCGTATGTGTATATGTATAGTATTGTATGTATGGGTATAGTATCTTTTAAGTAAATCTAGTAACACAAATGATCATAATTATTAATATATTAGTATGCTTGTATGTGAGATGAACTGTGCAAAACGTATACCTACAAGTGCAAACATGTACATGCATGTATATGGGAGTTTATGTTTAGTTTGTATGCCTAAGAGATTCTTTTAAAAATGTAATAAAAGGAATAATAAATAGGAATTATTGTTCATTCACTTGAGCGCGAAAAAGACAGATATAAGAAGAAGTGAAGATAGATTCGTGTATGTGCAGACGGGTGCTGAGCAAAATTTTGCAGTGCTTTAAAATAGATTCCTAAGCGGAGTTCAATAGATCTTTGGGCAAATCTTATTTGTTCTAATTGAGTGCTGTTACGATAACGGTCGTATTTGAAAACTTATGTGAGCACTTTTCGCTTAAATCGCTGAAAATAGACAAATCTTATCAATACAAACAATAAAAATATAATTAGCAACGTAAATTAATATTGCGAACAAGTCTTAGCAGCCTTAATATATTAAAATAGGAGAGCTTGCACAGATACACACACAAATATGCGTTATGTGCGTATATATTGGTATTGTGTGCGCATGCGTGCATGTGTGTGCGTGTGTTTGTATTTATGTATTTTGGTCTTAACTGTGAGACTTTTGTGTTTGCTAAAGTGAAACGAAGTAAAAAGAATTTGCATGCCTCCTGTTGACCCAAAGCGCACCCTCCCTCTATTTTTTGCCAAGAAAACTTGAGCGTACAGATCTTTAACCTTTGAACGAAAGCACATGTAACACGTGCCATTATTCTATTGCAAACACAAACAAGTCATGGCGTCTGAAATCATCTGCGAATGTTTCCGCTTCATAACAATTTACAAGTACGACGTTGATTCATTTGTAGAAATATTTGTGTGTGTATATTAAGCTCCGTTAAAATTTAAGTGTTTTCTAACCTTTATTGTATGCGATGGCCCCAGGAAAACCCGTTACCAAAAATTCTTTCTCATGATTATATTTCCCCTCCTTGCCCGGAACATACTTGCCATTGTTTTCGCTTGATATGTACTGCTGTGGTTTTCCTGGGGATCCCGATCCGGGCCTGCTGTCCAATCCATATTTCCCTAGGAAGTCGGAAGAGCCGCCGGGCAAGGTAGCCGCTCCGTCCAGGCTAACAGCCGGAAGATCGTTTGCTTCATATTTTGTAAATTCAGTAAAGCTTGCTGATGGAGACGGTTCATATTTTCCAGATCCTTCAGAGTCAAAGAGGCCAGACGGTCTTTGTGTTTCAATAGAATTATGAGAGGCAGGTTTAAATAGATCGTGAGGACTAGGAGAGCCGCTAGAACCAGAGCCAGCATAGCTTTCAAAACCGGCAGAAGCAACGGAATCAGCGGAATCGGCAATACCAGCGGAAGTGGTAGCATCGACCGAAGTGACGTGGTCAACGGAAATTACAGAATCCATAGAACCAGAAGAATCGACGGAACTAACGGAACTGACCGAACCGATATCACCGACGGAACCGACGTAACCGGTGGAATTGACGGAGCTGATGGTACCAGCGGAATTGTTAGAACTGCCAGAGCCGCCAAAGCCGGCATAATTTCCAGAACCGCGAGGGCCTGAATATTTGCCGGAACCGCCAGAGCCGACATAATTGGTGGAACCGCCAGAGCCGACATAATTGGTGGAACCGCCAAAACTGGCATAATTGCCGGAATCGGAAAGACCGCCAGGACCATCAGAACCGCCAGAGCCGACATGACTGGCATAGCTATTAGAGCTGCCAAGATCGGGAAAACCGATAGAACTATCCGAAACACCAAGACCGCCGGAACCGCCAGAACCGCCGGCACCGCCAGGACTCCTAGGACCGCCAGAACCGCTAGGGCCGCCGAAACTAGCAAAACTGCCAGATCCGCCGGTATTACCAGGACCTCTAGAACCGCTGCTAGAGCTACCAGCGCTTCCAAGGCCCCCGGATCCCACCGAACTAGCAACCCCAGTAGAACCGGCAGAGCCCCCAGAACCTTGGAAACCAGAAGAATGAGTTTTCACAGGATGGTGAGAACTAGAAGAGCCATGAAGCAAGTAATCAGGAGAATTTTGATGTTGTGTAGATGGACGTAGTTGTGAAGCAGGAGTATTGGAGCCCTCGAATCCTTTAAAGTCTAAATCGGTATGTTCTCCCGTATTTTCCCGGTTTCCAGTATGTTTATTCCCAGGACCTCGAAAATTATCAAAACCCTGACCAGCAGCAGTTTTATTTTGAGGGATTTCAAAATGGTTTAGTTGACCAGATGCTTCATCTGAAACACAAATAAATGTCGTAGTCACAATGTGGCAATGCTCACATCCACTGGGAGCTCTTATTTCTCACTTTTATCTCGATTATCACCGCTTGGATGTAAAGATTGGATTGAGTGCGTTGTTGAAGCTTGAGCACCAGGTGAGCCTTCATACGTGTGACTATTGTCGAAAAGCCCAGCGTTGCTGTTAACAGGTCTACCGCCGATATTCGAGTGCAGATTAAGGCCACTTTGTTTTGAGTCTTTAGGCGTTAAATGCGTAAATTTGGAAAAATTGAATACATGGTTGTCTGTGCCCTGGAATACAGGCTTTCAATTATAAACAAATCTATATACAGAGGTTTATTTACACGTACATCGTCAATAAAAACAAGTGGAATATCGGGGCGCACACCGCCTTCAAATTTGCCACAACCTATGGGGAAGTATAATTCATCCCATTGCAACAGTATTCCACTGCTCGGTCCTTTGATGGGATCATCGGCTTCAGGATATGTAACAACAGGCTTTTGGGGTTCCACAGTCCGATAACCACGCGTATCAGCGACATAATGTGTAGCGCGCAAGATTTTATTTGGATCAATGTGGCCGTAACATCCGTATGTGACACCGTCAGGCCCACGTGTTTCGTGGTGGAAATTACCAGTTTTACCGATATCATAACCGTAACGGTATGCGTCTGTACAATCCACAGGAAGATTTCATAGGGAATATTTATTGTTGTAAGTCTCTCTTTATTTCGTAAACAGTAAATACTCGTCTTCAGTTTTCACTTTCAGTCAATTAGTAAATCTAAGCACTGCCTAAACAATTTTCGGACTTTATTCAACTGAACGTGGTCGGATAATGAATAAACGAGCTTTTATAAAGTATGCTCTGCTGCGCGAGTGAAAATTTTAAGTGAATAAAATACGAAAGAAATACGCAGCTTATTAGAAATAGAAGAAAATTTTTATTTTCGCGAGTAAATGAAAAATTTCCATTTTATAACCTAAAGACCTCTTTAATTAACCAAAAAATATATCAAATAATCAAAAGGCAATACAGACAGGGCAGGAATTGGCAAGTTAAGGTTTAGTTATATTGTATTTAGCAATTCAGTAACAGAGCAGTGGTGAATAGAATGAGAAAGCAAAGCTTTTCTTATGCGACACATCCTTTGACACGACATACAAAAATACGTATATTAAATCGAGCCTCGTTGTCTGATAATATTTACAAGTTGGAAAAAATTTAATTCCGTATTTTCGTTTTTTTTTTTTCTCTTCTGTAATTTTTATATACAATTTATATTTGTGTATGTATAGATGTATAGTAAGAGACCGACTTTACTAATGCCGTATATAAACAATGGTATACTATTTTGTTTACCCACCACTAGATAACGCAAATTGTTGTCATTCCTTCATAAGTAGTGCAAATAGATATCATAACAATTTCCTTCTAAACGTCTCAAAACACTGACACTTTCATACAAACAGACTTAACTTAAGATACAGTCAGCTGTTACCGTAGCGTTCGACTCGGAATTATATTCTAATTATATGCAAGCTTGTTTGATTGTCTGCGCGTTGGTGTTGGTCAGCGTATTATTTTGTTCACCTTATAGGTCGCAAATTCAGAGATATTTTGGTGATATTTGGTGCGCTGACTTGTTTTAGACGAAACCTATGAGAAATGGACTGCATCGGTCCACTTTTACGACCATTGCCCATTTGTTGCTGTATTTGGAAAAGGTCATCGCATAAACAAGTTTGCAATTGTTAAAATTTTTTTGAAAAAAATCGCTAAATAACACGGTTTCGGAATACCTAATTGTTGTACAAAATTTGTATCTGACAGTCCATAGCCGTCTTTACGGAAAGTAAGTCCTTATATAGAACAAGAAGATGTAATTTTTTATCTTGTATGTGGAGAAATAGTCCATAGTAGTGATTTAACATTAAAATTTGCTGTACAAAAATTGCACCAAATAAATTTGTTTTTTTTTTTTTTTGGTCGTACCCCATATCCCCACATCGCCACGGAAAATAGTCGTTTAGATGAAAACAAATGGTAATGTTTTGTTGTTCCTAAACTTAGCGTTGCTAAATTTAAGCCACATCTGTTTTCGTTTCCATTCTTATGCACGCGCTCCCATGAAAATTAAGTTTTTATTTATATGGAAACAAGGAGTCATTTTCATTGATTTGAAAATGAATGAAGGATTAATTGTATTAGGCGGGAAAATGTAGGGTATCTAAACATCGGCCTTGTCTGACTATAATTCAAATTAAAAATTCCTTTTTATGATATAATTAGGGCTCAGCTAAGCTTTTTCTGCATATATTTTTAAAAAAATTGATCCACAATTTATTCCCATTTTATTTTCAAATCTTTTCAAGACTTTTTGACAATTAGTTGCGTTAAGATTATTGAACGAAACCAGGTAACGTGGAATAGTTCATTAGTTTTCCTACCTTGAAACTCTATACGAAGGTATTTACTTGTCAGAATGGCACACGTCAAGACGTGTTTAGTCAAAAAGCGTAGTTCGATCTGCGATGCCAAATTGTCGAAAAAGAACTCGTAACCAAATGCATAATTGGATCAATTTTTATAATATATATATATAGTACACAATGACAATAGTGTCTTTTTTATAAGTGTCGCGAAAAAAAAAACAAAAAACTACTATTTATTTTGTAAAAGTGAGTCGCCACTAAACCTTCTTAGAGAGTGTTCGCTGCAAAACCGACATATTAGTAGTGGGTATAACGGATTCGAGCAAGTCCGAATATAACTCAATTTCTTGTTACGATCTCATAAATCTGTACATTTTTACGGTTACATTTAGTAGCTAAATAATATATATATTCAATGGAGGCAGATTATGTATCTTTACATTTCCTTCGTTTGGCTTTGCTTATAAAAGACATATAGGATAAATTACGCATTTATTTTTCATAGTAAAGATTATTATTTCACAAAAAACACAAAATACTATACATTTACACAGAGCAAATATACGAGCATGTATGCATATATGCGGCTTTGAGTATAGTTGCACAAGGCCTTACTTATTATATGTACGAATAATTGCAGCATTTACAGCATGTTTTTATATGATTTTTATTTTGCTACGACTACGGGAAAGAGTTAAGTTAGTTTTATATTTTTGATTTATTTTTTTTAATTTCTTGCATTAAAGAGAACCAAAAGAAGAAGTTATTGTTATAAGTAAAATTTACAAAAAAAAAAAAAAAAAAAACAAATAAACAAACAAACACAAAATACAAAATCAAGGACAAGAATGCGTCTAATTGTTACATATATGAACACATAAAACTAGTAAGTCTTTCAATGTGATCTCATGGTGAACAACAGTAAAAGTAATTTAGAAAGGTAAGAAAATATTTTAGATATATGGAAAAAAAAGTAAAATTAAGCATAAAGTTGAGAGAACTAAATTGAAAGTATGGAGGAAGATAGTTAATCAGATAGATACCTATATGTGGAGCAATTGCTAAGTGAGAAGAAAAAACTTAATACCACAAAATTGTACGTATGTAAGTATGTATATATGTAAGTATAAATGGCTAGAATGTAAGGCCAACGTACAAATTAGAAACGTTTACTTACTTGTATCAAAATTAGACGAGTAATATTGTTTATTGGTAGTTTTCTGATCTTTTATGTCGAGAATTAGACGACGGTTTTGTGCATCTAACTTCACAGTAGCGACGGACTGCATAAAGATGCACGCAATGGCCTGTCAAGTATACAAAGAAAGCAAAAAAATCACATAATTGAATTATAAAACTTACGCATTCACCTTTGCACACAATCAAAAATATTTCAAATTTTTAATTACTATTTTCTTTTCTTTTTTTTTTTGTTGACGCATTAAATTTATCATTATTATTATAAAATATTTTAAAATTTTCTGAATATCAAAAAAACATAAGACTGAGAGCATATATGTATAACTTATAAGCAATAAATCCGTCAATTAAAAATCAAAAAAAAAATTGCCGAATATGTTCCCCGCATTCTTGCTATAAATCCAAAGTTTTTGTATAATATCATAACCATTAGTTCCTCAGGATATTTTCTTTGGCATTGAAATAAGATGCTTCGAATGTTCACTAGCTGTTGAATCTTCGTTCGATGGTCGTGATTTCCCCGTGGCTTTACAGCCATTCTTTAAACGCACCTTACGAAATAGAGATAGTAAGCTAATCACGAGAGAGCTTTTTAAATTTTATTACATTCTGCTCCACTTGTAATGTAAGAATATTCGGGATATATCTACAGATGTATGTAACACCCAAGAACAATTGAGATAGAGCCGGAAGAAATATCTGAATCGAACCAAGCTTTTCTGTCCATCTGTCCGTCGTATATTTTTATATTCAATTTACAGGCCGCAATTTTTGAAAAATTTTGATGAGATTTGGTAGGCCAACGTCTTTTGGCCTAAAAGCGAACGGTATTGCGGAACACTTACCCTACTATTTCTCATATAATGCCTTACTTTGAAAAGTTATTGTATGAATAATAGTAGAACGGTGTAAGGTATTTAATGGTAGGTCGTGGCCCAATATAACACGTTTATTTTTTTCTGTTCAATAAAGAAAAAGAAAAAGCAATTTCTCGCAGCAGTAACGCGTGGCTATCCGATATAATTTTCAATTTTATCCACTCTCCAAATTTGTTTTGTTTCCATATGTAGAAAAAGTTACACATCAGGTAGTTAATTAATGCGAAACTGAGATCCGTTTCAGAAAGATTGAGTAATCATCTTAGCCCACACATTAAATGACCAAAAATTTGTTGAAAAACGCTGGCGCCCGCACCCGCAACTCTATTATTATATTAAAAAAAAATAAATAAACAAATATTGTAAAAGAAATAGTCCTTCCTATCCGAATTTCTCATCACCCATTGTCTGTCAATCAAAATATATACAGCTGAACATTTTGTAAACAACTTACTTTCTTCACTTAATTTTAAGCAACTTTACTAAAGAATTCCCCAAAACTATTTCCGTTAAGCTTAATATAGCGTCACAGCAATAAACAGAAAGAACAAATCATATATCGATTACTATGACTTTACAGCCTATCGTCGCATTATGTTAATACACACTGCTATGTGTGACGAACAAAACTGCTCTATAACAAATGAACTGAATATCGCTGTCACGCTTTTTATGATCTGCTCGGAGTAGGTAGGTGTTGCGAAAACATATTAATATCTAAACAAGTTGAAAGACACTTACGGTCATTAAAATCAAATGAGTGAAAAGAAAGTTCCAAAACTCTTAAAGTCCCTACCGAAGTAAGGCAGCTCGTTAATGTTGTCGTTATTTTCGTAGCACATGGAGACTTCAAAAGCAATATTTTTCTATTTTTTATTCTTTTTGAGAAGCATGACTAGGTTTACTTTATAAGCGAAGCCTCGATTCGACTAGCAGAAGAAAAAAAAAATTAAATTAAATCTTATATAAAAATGGATTTAATCTGCCCAACTACTGCGCCCGCAATTTTGAAACGTTTTTTTTTTTTTCCTGAAATCTTGAACTAAATTTTGGTATATACTTAGCTTCATTTGAAAAAAGTAAACAACACACAGTTAAATGATACCAAATAGTATTTTGGTATAGTAGGCGTTCAAAATTCGCTTCAAGTTAAATACGATTTCATTCATTTGTTATAGCTATTGTTGTCTTTCGCATGACTTATATGTACGTTCTAATACAGATACGTACGTGTACTGCGACATTTTTTTAAATTTAATTTATTCAAATTATTTTGTACACACACTGGTACCGCCAGTCATGCTTCCATTTAAATTCTACCTTAAGATCCGGTTCATCTGACTGGTTTTTACTTAAATGTCAAACGCGCTTTCGTTCGGTTTTTTTATGTGCTTTTGCCTTTTGCTTTCGAAAAAAAAAAAAAAAAAATTAAAAAACAAAAATCTTTGCATACGAATAAGATTGAACAACATAATCAATGTAATAATGTGCACCGTACAAATTCGTCATGATTTACATATAAATTCAAATTCGTAAAATTAAAGTGCGTGCACCATAGCCGTCACGATTGTTTGTTTAAACGCATTTGTATAACTGCTTATGGTATGCATATTTATGTACTTACATGCATGCACACCTTTATGACCAATGTTTAATATGGGAAAATATAAAAATCAAAATAAACACGAAACCCAAATCTATAAATGAGTCTGCACCTTTACCACGTTTTCATATCCAAGCAAATTTTTTCATAATAAACATCTTTATCTAAAAATGTGAAATTGTTTGCATTTGAGTCAAGAGAATGAAAGTTTTGACGTAGACGTGAACAACTCCTTATTAAGTTCATCTATCATGCATTCTAAGTCGGTACAGTTCATGCAAAGGTGCATTCGAAGCCATTAAGAAAACTGTTCACAGGTGAATTCACATTCGGACTTTTAAAAAAAAAAAAACAAAAAAAATCGACCGAAGACGAAAAGCTGCAGGCCGTCACCACCAACGAGTACATTAATGAGTCTTCATTCGAGATAACGCTCCTTAAAATCGTCTTTCTCAAGAATATCTCACTTACTTACTTCGTGCGAACGCAAATTTTTCCCTTACTTCTCCTACTATTCGATTCTCTAAACTTAATTGTCTAAGTCTTCGGCAATTTGCACGAGAATTTCCATTTGCACAGGCAAATGGCTAAATCCCCACATAATTTCTAGTATTGACACGGAGAGAGCGAGAGAGAAAGACCAACAACTTTGTTTTCCATTCAAACATAACTTCGCCGACTGCATCAGTTCTCCCACAATCTCACACCTGCCACATAATACGATTGTCGAATAGAGAATATTTGGAACGCGTTTATCTTCGCAAAAGTAGATTCGAACAAGCTTTAACTTCGTTAATTCAATATCGTATTTTCACGATTTTCATGAGTGCTACATAATCGGCATGTTGGATTGATCAATATATTGAAGAAAGAGAATCTATAAACCGTAATATATAAATATGTATATAAGTTATAAATATATATAATGTAAATATATATATATGTATATAAGGTGTCAAAAATTTACGCAAGATTTTAATTTGCCGGCATTTGACCGATAAAGTGTCGACAACCCAAACAAAATAAAAAAAAAAGCGTTTGACAAGTGATCGCTTAGAGTGAGCAAAAATGGAACATTGCCCGAGAGAGCAACGCGTTTTCATTGCTGGAAAATATTTCAAAAATAATGAAAAGTTTAGTCATACTTCTTCGAAAACGAGGCTAGTCAAGCAATGGCTGTTACTTGGGCAAAACCGTGAAGGCCAATTGGCCTTTGTCCTATTCCCCACAGAGCGGTATCCTATATACATTATAATTCAGTAAAAAAATTAGAATCAAAAAGAAAAATATATAATTATGATATATATATTTTGAGGTTATATATATTATGTCTAATGAAAATTCATCTTTGAACCTCTTTTTCGATAGGAAACAGTTGACTTCTATATTACGCTCGTGCGGATGTATGCAACACATAGAAGGATTTGAGATAGACCCATTCTTTATTATACCGATCGATGCAGAATCATTTTCTATGTTTCCAAATCGATCTAAGCTTGTCTCTCCGTCTGTCCATCCTGTGTTCATCTTATAAATCGCAATTTTGAAGATATTTTGATGAAATTTGGTCAGCCAACGTGTTTTGACGCAAGAACGAGCGCTATTAAAAATTATTCCCATAGGACCGCTTTCTTGACCAATGCCCCATACGAAGCCTTACATTGAAAGGGCGCTACATGAGTAACTTTGTTAAGCGAAGCGGCATAAGTGAGCCACAGCTCACTATAATGGTTTTACTCCCTTACCATTAAAAATTATTAAAATAACTAAGAACATTATAGTCGGACAACGCCGACTACACCACTTCCCCTAACACAGTTATTCACTCGTTTTGATAATAGTACACCAAAAGTTATATATTATTTTCATGCAAGGGCACACTTGAAGGAATCCTCACATGGAGCGACATCAGACGGACAGATGGACAAAAAGGCTTAATAGGTATAATAATCGCAATAATAAAAGGTGGGTCTATCTTAAACCCTTGTGCGGATTACAAACGTCCGCACACACTTAATGTACACTATACCATACACAAGTGGTGTACAAGAACCCAAGAGGGTAATTTAGAAAGGCGAAGAGCTTTTGTAAAATAAAGGAGAATGCAAAATATTTATCCAGCTTTTATATAGTACTAAGGGTACATTTTGTATTAAAAATTTTCTTTGGCAGGATTTTGAGGAAAACCGATATTTTTATTTCAATGAACTTTCACTTTCTAAGCGTTCTTAAAGCGTTCACTTTTATATAGAGCGTATTTAGTAAAACAGAAGCTCATTTAAGATAAACATCAATGAAAAATTGAAGCTATTAACGTAATCTATTTGCCTAGTGACGTTTGGCTTAGTAAATAATGTAACGTGCCTGAAGGCATTTCTTTAAGATATAAGAGGCTAAATATTGCTATATACTGAGTTGATCTAGTTTTGTTCTTTTGTTAAGTTGAGCTTTCATTCAATCCCCAATCCCCAAGCTTTCATTCAATTCCCAATCCATGCTATTAACTAAAGTGAAACGATTTCAATTAAATTGCACAAAATCGCAAGAGCAAGAGCAAGAGCAGTTAGTTAATGGAGGAACCGTCTCTCTGTTAATTACAAAATGTTAAAAATTATTGCATATAAATGCGTATGTATTTGCCTAACTGTGTGCGTGTTGAACGCTACATTTTAAAATCTTTCAACTTATCTTACTCGTTTCCGTGCAAATCTGCCTCGTATTAAACCTGAAAGGCAAGCAATTGCAAAAGTAAAAACATCGTTTTGTCTATGATGAAATTCTATAAGTTGTCAGTTTGTGTGAGATGGATTAAATTTAATCTTGATTTCCGAAAGGCTTATTTTCAATTAAAAGATTTACGTTGATTACAACACCGCGCAATAATTCCGATTAGTAACGGAACTTTTTAATACATTCATACAAATATGTGCGCATATGTAGATGGTATGTGAGGAATTTTAGCCGTTAGACAAAATAAGAAAAATACGGTCTATATGACTGCCAAAGATTACGTTACGCCAAAAAACCAAATTCGCCCTTCAGCTACTTTTCCACAATAGTTTAACTCGATATTTGAGTATATGAGTTATTTAGGAAATTTTAGTAGGTAAATGGCGGTCGCGTATATCGGCCAACTTTCTTTTTTTTTCTACCTAATAATTGGGTAAATTATTTTTCCTTATTGATTGATTAGAAATATTACACTTTTCCCCTTATGCCCCATTATCAATGGTTCTATTATATGCAAGAAAGTTGACGTCTTCGACAACCGAGCCAATAAATCTTTGAAATTTCAAATGAAAGGGCTTAAGACGGTCGATTATTATGAACGAGTTTTTCAAATTTGCTGTGTTTTTTTTGTTCATTTTAACTCGTACACATTTTAACATTTTAAGGAATTTCTTTAACAACTTTTCACGATACGGTGGTTTAAAGAACGGAACTATCAAATAAAACAATACTTTTTCCCTCTTAGATATATTGCAAGATCAAACATTAATTTGGTCGTTGCAATTGTTATGCAGTACTCATCGCATAAAATCGCGAACGATTGTAAAAAATAGTATATAGTATAGTCTCGTATAGTAGGAAAAAGCTATTTTAGCGTTATGGGTCTTCAACCTTCAATACACCCCACCTGGAGTGAATATATAAAAAGATTTTTGGTAATTGCGCGATCAGGGCCATTGTTGTTGTGATTTTTAATGCATTTTTCTACTTCACGTTACTGGTACGTTACTGCCTATGATATTGTGGGCTATGGGCTGCGTTGGAAAAAAAATTGAAAATACAGCACACTTCGAACTCAGTCGAGAGTGTATATATCATCCCCCCCTCCCCCCCACTCAGTGAGTGTAGGTCCGGTCTGAGACTTGTCGTTTGAACGTTGGTACTGTCAACAGTGTTAGCATACATATCTCAGACCGAAAACTTACTGAGTGATGTATTATATGCTATATGGCGTCTTCAATCTTAACAGACATGGAAAACATGCGTAAATGTATAAAGACCTCAATTTCACGGCTCAGTGGAGAGGGGCGGAGGGGAACAGCGGTAAAAACAGACTATAACTTTATGCATTTTTTTTCTTCTTTTCATTTCATAAAATGTCAATCATACTCTATACCGTAATTAAAATGCCATAAGTTGTAAATCCAGATGACCTAAGCAACTATAAAGGATACATTAAGTGGTTTCATCTTTTTCAATGTGTTTTCATATCTTTTTTTTTTGTTTTTCCTTTTCATAGTAATAAAATAAATTTGGTCACCAGCTAACTGCATATTTAGTTAAAATTTGCAAGAAGAACAACAAACATTTACGTTCGAGTGTATGCACAAACAGAGTCACTTGAAGCTCTAAACTATGAACTGAAATGCAAAAGTATTTGAAAAGCCGCTTAACAAACACGTCTTCATTATTGAGAGATAGACATAAGCAAAATGTTAAAGCGCGAATTATAGGTTTTAAATATGAAATGAACAGCTAACAAAACGATTTGCAATATAAAAATGCTTTAAGGCATAGAAGCCTGTCATAAAAAAATACTTGAAAAGCAAAACAAAGCAAAACAAAACAAAACAAAGACGCTTTTTAGCTCCTCTTAAAAGTTTTCACATCAACATGTTATGTTACATGGTTAGATGTTTTGAAGTAATTCTCAATGCGGCTGATGAATACGTTAGAAATACCTAAATACAGGTGTTGCGGACTGCAGGGTGCAGTGCAGTTAGAAAATTCATGTAAACTGAATCGTTTATCAAAATAATAATAAAAGTCAAGGCAATTGCAATAAACTAAAAGAAAAAAGAAAAAAGAAAAAAAACAACAGCAACAACAACAACAACTCCAATGACTCAAAGGTCGTATATTGTTGTTTAATTTAAATTTTATTATTTGTCTCTTAGTGTTAAACACAATAGCAACCCAACAATAAGAAATGAAGCCTACGCAACATCATTTATTTCATGCATATATACATTCTCCCTTTCGTAAAATAAATTACAATTCATCTTTGTCTGCTGTTGATTAAATGGTGGGCGCGCATTACCACTTTCTTATTTACCTAATACGACAAATATCTATAAAAATTTGCGTCTACCACCAATAATGGTGTGTAATAATGTAATGTAAAATGTAAAGTGCGATAGATTGCATAGTCGTGTAGAGGATGTAGTCAGGTCATGTTGAAAGACAAGCAAAGAATTCAAAGTGTTCACATTAGGCTGGTCTGTCTAACTTTTAAAGAGTACACTAAGAGACTTATATGCTCAATAGTGTATATATTTGTGCCAATTTATTTATTTACATAACTTGTTTAAGCAATTAAGATAAAGGTAAACATTGCTTGAAAAAAAGCATTGAAAGACAGACGGACGAAAGAGGCGTAATGCACGCCATCGACTCAGTCAGAGCTCTTCTGTTCATTTTACGCACTTGTTAATTAATCAGAAGAGCATTTTTTCCCGTGTCACAGCCAAGGCCAACCAGATAATCAGTACGAAATATTGGTTTCATGTAGTTTCGTCGTTTGATTAAAATATTATGTAAACGCAATCACCAACGTTACGTACGCCTGTTTGCATGTCCGTTAAGACTAAAACTTCAAACTACATGGGTAAACATGTAGATTTAAGTCTGCCATAAGTTACCATAAACACAACAACACAAATCTGACAATTCTAAAAGAAAATTTCGAATCTCATCTTTTTTGTGCGCTTTTGGTAAAACTTTATTATAATATATATATATATATATATATATGTAAATATATATATGTCTATATATATGTCTATATTGCATATGTCCAACTTTGTACAAAAGATACGAAATGCTTTTATACAAACAGAATAAAATATCATGTTGAGTGCGTGAAGGAAACAGGTTTACTGCAGCAATAATCAACAATCCAATACCGCTTTGACTATAAAGCCCGCATTAAGCAGACTCGTTTTAGACATTATATTGGTATGTGTGTATGCGTATATGTTAATTGTATATACGATTGATTGTACACATATTTCAGTTAAATGTTAAAGCTGGAATCTCGCAAGAAGCTGTGCAGCTGTCAAGGTCATTTAAATTATAACGTAATGACCTGTTTTGACGATCGACCTAAAATTGGGACATTCCGGCTGACTGCGTAAAATCGAAACACAGTAACATATCATGCATATATTTATATTTCACATCATCATCATCATCATCATTATCATCATCATCATCATCATCATCATTATCGTCATTATCACACTATAGCCAACTGAATCGATTGCAATAAAGTTTCATCATTTCGTTTTTACACACTTATCCGATTGTGGCCTGGCCATTGCTGTCGCCGACTTCAATTTATGAAGGTATTTATTTACCTACGAATGCATGCATAGATGCGAATGTTCGCCTTATGAATCATTATGGCATTTCAAGTTCATTTAATCATGCACGTCGATCGTTTAAAAACCGTTTTTTGTTTTATCAAAATATAAACAAGGACTAGAAAATTGAAGGCGTACATCATCCAAACTCATTAGACCTTCTCTCGTCATCTACGCGAAAAAGGGAGCTAATAAGAGAGAGAAACAGCGAAAAAAATGAAGAAAAACAATTTTAAGTAAGCGGCAATTTAAAGAAACAAAGCGCGCTATTATTGGTCAGAGAGTATTTCTTTTGTTCTGCAAGTTTTCTAAATATTTTGTGTACGTAGATGGGGTTGTCAAGGTTTCTAAAAAGAATTCTAAACAAAAGCCATACTGGCACTGGTGACCACCAAATATGCAATTTATTGCTTAGCACTAAATTTTATTATGGAATTACTTTTCAAAATCACATACATACATACATAATATGATATAGGTGTATGTGCATGTGTATGTGTATGTATATGCACAATAATTAATATATCCGGCTTATTTGTTTTCTATCATCATTATCATTATCATTATCATTATCATTATCATCATCATCATCATCATCATCATCATCTAATGATTATAATGAGAAAAAGGTAAATCCGTAAATGCTGAAATATTTTGTCAAATTTATTGATGTGAATGGTATCTAAACCTGATTTTGGTAAATTTAAAAATGATTTCATCTTCGAAATAACCGGCTGCAGAATTAATACATCAACTTTCAGTTTTCTTAATGGATCTGAAAAATGAAATTAAATTTATTTAAAATTGATCAAGGAGAAGGCCATTATTACCTTATGATTTATGCTATAATTAAGTAAAAAACCCGCTCTTCTTAAACGCGTACAAGATTTATTATTAATGGCTCAACTAGACTAAAGTACTTTGAAAACCACAATATTTGAATAATTTCCAACATTCCATACACATATCATCTATTAATACGTTTCAAGTATGTATATATGTTTTATTTCTTTATTTATTTTTTTTTTCCTTCTTTCTTTTTATGTGTTCTTCTTCTTCTTCTTCTTCTCCTTTTTCTTCTTTTAAGATAACAACCGTTCATATTGTTTTTGAAATGTTGCTTTTAAGAGAGAAATAAATATTTAATATGTCGAGCGCAAGTACGAAAAGGATTTTTCATTCGCTCACACCACTACTAGCAAGAGCAATGGAAACTTAACTTACTCAGTGAGTCATTCGGTCAATCAGTCAGTCAGTCAGTCAGTCAGACCTACAAAACTGATTTTAATATCAAATCTCAATTTTTCATTCTCTTCTAAAATCACTTCTGTAAATCTTATATTTATCGCTCTAATAAGCCAGACTTTTACAAGCGCCGAAAGTAATCACTTTGCTGCTTGCACCTGTTTTGAAAACGGACAAGATATTAATTCATTCGCTAATTGTAACTGCATGCGGTTGTGTGTTAGGCAATTAAACAAGTTAATTAAATTGCTTACCAATAAATAAGCGTAAGTAATTTGTGCAATAATGAAATAATCACATTTTTGTTATGCATATTTAATGATTATTGAAATAACTTCTAACTGTAAAATGCTACCAATCAAATAAATACGAAAGATAGTTGTATTAAACTTTAACACTGATCTTGGCCATTGATTAGAACCATTCAAGGTACAAATATGAAATTCGTTTCTCTATCGTTTTCACCGAATGAATTCATTTTCGTGTGCTACTTCTTTTCCCCTAATCTATGGTGAATGAAAGGTATAAATTTTTTAATTCACTTGAACTACTCGAACAGGCTTAAGCGGTGCACACAAGAGATGCATTTTCAATGTGCCTCACACATACCAATGTCAGAATATGCTGCTTTCATTGTATGTATGTAGTTAATTAGACATGTAGCTATAATAAAAATCAAAAAAAATATATATATATATATATATATATATATATATATATATATATATGCTGCATGATGCACGATGCAAACGCATTAAAATATGGGAAAAATATAATAATTATATCCCGCGCAATAATGCGTCCTCGAAATTGCGTGCTCCTTCCGAGAAACACCACTTGCATACAATGAGCATACCTTCTGGGAAGTTACAGCTGAATGCTTTACCTGGTCATGACTATATGCTCTAATACAATAACAGCAAAGGCACGTGCCTTTGCAAACTATTTCACATTTTAATTTAAAAGCAATTCCAAACAAGAATATGTTGTGTTAACTTGATCAAGATAACCTTCAAGTCGACAGGAGGCTGAGAGCGATTCGAACGATTTCAGAACTCGCGCCATCAAATGAATAGTTTGGGATGTAATGTTTTTGTAGGTTGATTGTGACTTCGATGAACGAATTATGCATTTCCTTGCCGTCTTCTCTGCCATTTCATTAAACATAAAGTGTTAAAACGTGCCCACCTATCTTTGATCGATGCAGCAAAAGCTGCATGTTGAAACATAAAATCTTCGAGGAGCGAGAACGAAGAGGAATATTTCAGCTTGTAGTAACAATTTTATGATCCTGGGATCGCAAGTTAATAGAAAAAAATAGAGCAAAGAAAATGTGTTGTAACAAAAAAACATTCCGATAACATTTATATGGAAAGATGAAACGCGTTTTTCTCGTAAATCGATTTTCCAGAGCGGCGCACGAAGGTACTTCTATTTTCACTCTATTCTTACGAATTTTTACAGTATCTTTAAAACAACATTCTCCAAATTTTTCGATAAGTTACTTTAAAAATTTGTATACCCTACACCATAGGATATACTAAGTTTATGCGAACGTATGTAACACTCATAAAAGTGTAAGATTATACCTTTCATTATACCGATCGATACAGACTCACTTTCGGTCTAAACCTGCCTGTCCGCCTGCCTGTCCGCCTGTCAGTCTGATGTTTTTGTCTGTATGGTTATGTTCAGCATGCAGGTCGCAGTTTTCGAAATGTGTTGATGAAATTTGGCACACTGACGTGCTTCCATAAATCTGCCAAAGTAAGAGTAGTTTGGCATTCTCATTCGGCTGGGATAATTTTTTAAGCCCCCTCTCATGTAACCATTTCTACGAAAACTGACTCTTTATACGGTAAAAAGATATAATTTTCGATATTTTATGATGGAAATCGATTCGTAATTGTATATGGACAAAAACATCAACCTTGCAACACTTAGATCTATTTTTTGGATACCGTCGCTTGGAAGGATTCCGAGGAAATGTAAAACCTTATTTGCCAAAAGGACCCAATTGTTGATATTTTATGGCGAAAATTTGTTCATAATAGTAATGTGGCATAAAAATTAAGTGGACCAAGTTTGAAGCACATGACAACGCTTCAATTTTTGGTTTGAATGTTTAGTTTTTCATGAAAAGTGGTCATTAGAAGGAGTTTAGCGAAAAAAATTAAAGATAGGGAATTTGGATGACATAGGTCTATTTCTTGGATCCTAAGCAAACTCTTATATAAAGAAAAATTCTAATTTTTAGCTCTTTATGAGGCAAACTGAAAAGTAATAAGATTTTTAGTAAGTCAATTAAGTTTACTAACTTTGGGCTATACCACGTGATGTATGGGCACCCTCCAATATGCGGGCTTTCAGGGAAAGAGATGCCCTTACATGAAAATAATTTGTATTAATGTGTTGCTGTATTATTATCAAAACGAATGACAAACTGTATTTAGATATGATTATGTAGGATGTCTATCGGTCAGCCTTGCCTAACTGTAATGTTCTCACTTGTTCTTGCCTACATTTTCAGATTAAGTTTGCATCAAAATTGAATCGAGAATACCTTTACAAGAATGGCTCCTGTGCTTCTTCTCTAATACTTAAGAGTATGTTCAATAACCTCTTGAACTATCCCAAAAAAAAAAAAAAAAACAAAATCAAAAAATCCCTTTTTTCTCAAGCTGTTGCTATGGTGCTATCCCTTATTGTTACAGTTTCTTCTCCGGACGGTAGATATGATAGAAAATGAAATCTCTATTGAAAGAATTGCTAAATAAGTTTTGCTTACAACAATAGTAGCAACGGCAATAGTCAGTCGTAAGCAGCAATCAAGATTTAATTGTTGGCTCGACTCTCTATCAAGCAATTACTTGATGATATATTTGAAGATTTATTTACATTTATGCCAGACAGAGTTTTTAACAAGAAAATATTTCATATCGCAAATTAGCATTTAATTGTTAGATTTCTGCGTAATTATTTTACTTAAATATATAAAAATAACAGCTACCAAGTCTGTTAACCTACTTTGTAAAAATCTTATTTATATGCCTATTAAAATTTTTTATGTTTGCTTGAAGGACACTCGGTCATCAGTTGCAAAGAGTTGTTTTCGAGACGGGGAAGGCTCTAAACCGGTTCCTTGGAAATTTCAATTTTATGTACATATGTATACACATGTAGGAAACTAAGAAATATTCACATAAACGCACTTACATGCACGCAACGCATATACAAAATTCATTTTTATATACAATATCTATGTAAGTGTGCACCTGAGTTTAAAGTAAAATATGTAATTATTATTTACCAACTCTTCTTTTTTTCTTTTTGGCTGTCGTCGCAATCGTCGCGAAGGCAAGGCGTGTTGTTGTTTTGCTATTGTATATTCAATTTAAGTCAATTATTCAAAATTAGTGGCACTCGCCAAGGTTAATATTATGTAAACTTACGACTCAGGCGACACAGACCCGGCCTGTAGGCCTGCAATCAATGTAAAAGAAATTCCCAAATAGATGGAATTTTCCATATTAAGAATCTTATGTTAATCTTTCTTTGAAATCAATTACTTGAATTAATTGACATCCGTCAAGGTTAAAAAGCTTACAACAACTATCCGTTGCTTTATTGCAATTGCTTACTTGCAGAAAGCAAGTAAAAAAATTATACTCGCCTTGGAGCGAATATTTGTTAGCTCAAAATATTTCTTTAATTGTGTGCGTAACGGATGGCTGGTGCATTTTTACATAGCTCTGCAAAAGCATTTGTACCAAATCGCAAATCAATATCCATTGAAGATCGCATATGTAATATATATGTAATATTATGAAAATTGTTTTACGACCATCACGAGTGAGCATGTATGACATGAAAAGTGTCAGCTTTTTATCTAAATTTTTCCTTCCAATCGACGTAATCCAAAATCCGATTCAATCGGTTGAGATAACATTATTCGAATTCTCTCTTCTTTTTATAGAGTTTCCGATGTCTGCTTACAGCCTTTGCAAACGGGACGACAAATTTTGTAAAGTAGCATCGAAACGTTTGGATAAAAATAATACGAATTTTTACCTACAGTTACTTGTTTACAATAATATCGGACATTAAACTTTAATTTATAAAATTCTCTGAAGATGACAACAATACAAATACTTTGACACTGAACGACCTTAAATGTTCACGTTCAAAATTAAATTTTCTCCCGAACTTTTCGTTTACTAAGAGAAATATTGTTGAAATTATGGAAAATCGCAGGACACAGGGACCAGAACTCGAGCTCAAAGATCGAATACCTTGGAAAGAGATCAAAGCCCTATATTAAATAATGCTAGGGCAACCTTTGCTAGCGACCACGTATAATAATAAACTTGGAAAAAAAATAATCGATATATCGATATATATGAACAAGATAAAGGCGACCTGCTTCAGTCGTCACACCAATGAACTCAAGAATAAGTAAACTTCTCTAAGAAGTTCGCATGTAGAATAAATATTTTTTATTCTTTTTTAATCGCGTGATAATTATGGTGTCATGTGGTCCATTTTTCGATCGTAAAAGAGCAAAACTTCACTTCGTATCAATCGAACTAAAGCAAAAGAGCTAACATCACTGAAAATGAATTGAAACGCCATCCCACTCATTGCACTAATTCGAATGTGTTTCGTTAAATTAACTCCGATCAAGAGCACAAAGCCCTCTTTGGACAGAGAAGGATAGGTATCAAGCATTACAAAGATGATGCTTTTAAGTAACAGCAATTCAAGGGTTATGCGCCGTCATCGAAATTTGTAGGTAGCATTGGACGCAGCTTAAATTAGGATTCTATACGTATATGTATCCCAATTGAGAGAATCTGCAAAATTCTTTCCTACACCTAAGAAACGGACTTCTTTAGATTGAAAATAATGCTGTAACAAGGAACAAAAGCGAGCACTTGAAGACGGCTAGAAGGTTATATCACTCTATATCTCTTCCCTCTTTTTTTTCGCCTAAAGACTCCATAGACCGTCCAACAATAATGTAAAAATATGGCTATGGGAAAAGCGAACTTTTAAATGGCCCAAAAGGTCAATTTTCCGAATATAAAATAAATAATATACAGAAGGGATAACAAGGCCATGTCTCGATTTTGTTTAGCAGGATTGATACTAATTTTAGCGAAAATTTGGAGCATGCCTTAAGTACACTGTAAATGGGCTGAAGGAAACACCCAAGTATTTCGATAGAGAGATTTAAAGTATATAGGGTTGAACGAGTTGGTGCAACGCTTCGATGAAATCTGCGGCTGTTCAACTAAATTCTTCACCTGATCCGTACGATATATTTTTGTGTCTTAATAAACTTGATTTGTCTTTATCCAAGGTATCCGAAGATTCAAAATGCTGCTGATAAAACTCATATCTAATCCTTGAGAATCCTAGAAAATCTCTTAAACAGGCCTGAGGATTGGCTTTGTACCTTTGTACCTGTAGGGACTGGTTTTGAGAACAAAGAAAAAGAAAAGTTCTGAAGTTTGACTCAAAATAATGCTTGATATAAATAAATGAGAAAAATGAATTTTGCTTTGAAAACTGGTTTTTCTCGGAAAACATGGCTTTCCTCGCGCCATTGGCCATGAGACAAAAATATAATCAATGACGAGCTTAGTATAGCTTGGAACCCGCGTTACTTTATATATTATTTTAGAATTTAGATTCTCTCGGAAATCCTTTATAAATTTAATATACCTTTCGATAAACAAAAAAAAAAAAACAAAAAAAAACCAGAACAAGAACTGCTCTAACAATCAATCAATCACTTTGCACTATGTTCCCGTTGTTCAAGATCCCGGATATCATAAAGGTTTAGAAAATTACTGCGACAATTTTCATGATTTGCCGAACAATGAAAACTAAAACTATTAGATATATATATATATATATATAATACATATATATAGAAACGACGATACTTTGAATTCATAAACGGATTCCTTATTTAAGTTGATCAACTTACCATGCAAAACACTGCACGCGCCATTTTCATTGGCTCGATGTATTCTGTACTTTTGTTTAATACTTCTATTATTATTTTCTATGTATATATATATATATGTATATGTATATATATGTATATATATATATATATGTATATGGATATATATATTGTAAGGTTCTTGCAATTTTCGTTCGAAAAACTCAGATAATTAAAACGACAATTTTTGGTTTTTTCACACTGTCCATCCAAATGTACGTATAAATAATATTTATTTTTTATTTTTTTTTACTATTGGGTTTTTTAACATTGTTATCCTTTTGAAAAGATGATAAACAATAGCAAACAAACAAATGAAGATTGGAGAAAAACTTTTTGTTTTTCTTTATTTGAGACCGCACCGTCTGGATCGATCAATGAGAACTGAAGATGATCTGCGGCAAGCTTTGCAATATAAACATTGCCTCTGCGTACAAGCGATCTGCAGACAGCTAAGTTAAAAGAGTAGAAAAAAAAATAAATAAAATAAAATTATGCCGAAAATGCTAAACATACGCACACAACCGCATTTAAAATAATTCATTGTGACGTGATCAGAAGAGCAATAAGCGTGGTTAAAACAAGCATCGTCATCTATATCATGACTTCTCAACGTGCGTGATCTCGTATCTGAAAGCTCCATACGATTATTGATATTAATGTAAGTAATTGAAATGGCAAACAAGTTGCATTACACAGTGACACAGTGAGTTGTTGCGAAGCTCCAGTTCATTCAGATGGAAGCCAACTAAGATTAAAGATTCCTTTCGACATTACATAAGCCATTCATTTAAATAACATCCTTAGCTTAGCAGAAAAATTTACGACATAATCACATAAACGGATTTTTTACGATTAATCGATAGATTGCGCATTTTCCTAAAAATGACTTCATGCATATATTATGAAAGTCGATCGGCCAAAGAAATTATATCGAGTGCATTTTTAATCATTTTTGTCTTTAACTGATCGCATTAGTCACATGCCATATGACAAAGTTTGGGAAAGCCACATTCTATATAATGGATGGGATGAGCACAAGTTATTAACTGTATTTATAAGACGGGGTGAGCTCTTTTCCTCTCTCTCTCTTTCTATCTCTCTCTTTGCGTCGCACGCAGACTTGAACGTACAACCAATACAACCAATAACCATATATAGAAATGTTCACAATTGCAGGCTTAACTAACTAACAGGAACATTAATATTAAGCCAAGTTCAAGTGGCTCATTCTCGTTAATCCAAATAGAGTTTCGTACTTAACCCTGAGAAGCATACGTAAATAAGTTTAGTTCCTATCATACACACATACATATTGTAGTCATGCGTAGCTTAGTCATAATTTAAGTCTTACTAAAGCCATAGAATAAATGTCTTCATACATAAGTACATATCTATATATGCCTATATATATATTCAAATATAAGACGTTTTGATTATCTAAAAATCTTTATGTAGATTTCGATATACACACATTCCAGTTAACAAAGAAAAAGACATCAACTAAATAAAATTAACAATTTAGGATGTAAATTAAAAATTATTCATAAAATCTATTTTGAAAGAACTGTCGCGTAACTTGTTTCTTAAGCGAACTTCATTTATGCAACAAGTCAACTGTTAATAACCAAAAAAAAAATATATATATATATATATATATATATAATTGTTGGAGTTTGGCAAGTATGCGGGAAAATTTAGCTGCGACGTATTCATTAATTTATGATTTTCATATTATTTTTAGACAGCGTATCGAACACTTCAGCAGGAAATACTAGACTTCTCACTCCGCAAGCAGGAAAGAAGATGAAATACGCATACACGCATGTTTTGCAATTTAATCATATATGTTTGTGTTTCATTGTCCAAACATGATTTTAACAGACAGACAAGCAATCAACGAAAAAGACTTTGGAGATTTTTCGAAAAAATTCTCACAAACGCGTACATTTCTTGCTTATTTGTTATCTGATAGTGCAGGATTATCATAATGAATGCGCGTTTAATCGCAATGTAGCTCTGCGTCACGCTCTATCTTAGTTTTTCTTTAGTTTTTAGTTATTAATGAATGAAAGAAAATTATGACGAGACTTGTCGTAAGAGACAATTAGAACTTCAAACGATAGGTTTTATTTATTTTCCTTTCACTCTCACAGTCAGCTAATGCAATTTTGCTATTACTCTAAACGAAACTATTCTGCATTTCAGTTTTTTCGTCAATTACGTGATGTGATCGGAAGACTTTCCATAGAAAGCAAACTGAGTCTAAAACAAGTAACAAAATTATAATCGGTTGCGACCGAATATTTTATACCCATCACCGTTATTGTAATATAAATTTGTTTACTCTATATATATATTGAGTGGGTGTGTTAATTTTTGATACACTTTTAGACTAATTTTGTTGAAATTTATATTGTGTATGTGTTGTAGGTAATGAGCGATGAGCAAAAGACACGGAAAACAAAGATATTCTCAGTTTTGTTTGTATAGACGTGTGGGCGTTACCGGCATGTTCTTTTACCTGCCTGTGGCATTTTGAAATTCTTTTGCAAATTTATAGCCGATATTTTGCGAATGGGAGAATATTTCTCACAAATACTGTAAAGTTGGGCAGACGGACAGATAGACATACTTAGGTTCATTGTGCATTCGAAACTGGCCAAGAATTTATATACTGTATGGGATTTTTAAAGCTTGTTTCTGCATTGAAGGAAAATTAAATTTTAATACACCATAATGTTAAGTAGGCCATTTTGTTCAGATACTGCAGCGCTCATAGAGCCCATATAATATGTGTTCAAATTTTTGTACATTTATCTGCTACCGTTTATGAGTAATGAGTAGAAAACCAGAGGTGTTCTCGGTTTACGTGGTACTGGTGTGTAGCCATCGCCTTCGACCAATATAGCTCAGTTTCGATACCAACCTACATGCAAATTTGCGACCAGAAGAATGTTTACAGCCGACGGACGGACAGAGGTACATGCTTAAATCGATTCAGAGTTTGATACTGATCAAGATTATACAATTTTGCGGAGTCTCTGAAGCCTCCTTCTGAGACAAAAGGAAATAAAAACTATGTTTAGTAATAATGGTCAAAGAAGCGTCACGTCTGCGTTAGCTTACTATCAAATTAAGTTAAGTCAAAAGACGGCGAATGCTTTGTCCTATTATTTGTGATGGCAAGAAATCGACATTAATTGCTATAACTCTTACGATTACAAGAATTGAGAGAGAAAGCTGATGCTCTTAATTGATGAAAGAAAAAAAAATGCAACAAATTACAGCATAACTTGACACACATTTTTTTCAAGGGCATTTGCAGTTTCATGATAGAAATGTCCTGACAATCGAACTCAAACGCATGCTGATAAGAAAAAAAATATACATTTTCTTGGTTTCATTTACATTTCTCTTAAGACGATGACAATTTTCTAAGTAATTATAATGAAATTCGTTGCTTCGTTAAGTGATTGGAATTGAAAAATATTCAAAGAATTTATGGTTATGTAAAAAGCATATTTTCATTATTTAAGAAATATCTGAAAAGCATATAAAAGAGACATGCCATGCTTAAGAAAATATTTACAGTTTATCTCACATAATAATTTTGTCATTCTGCCCTTACGAAAGGGGCAAAGGGGCAAAGGTGTTGGTTGCACTATATAAATTATATATATATATATATATATATATATATGTATATATATGTGTAATTGTGTAGGTTTTCCAAATTGTTATGACACACACTTTTATACATATTAATTTATTGGAAAGCGTTTTAAGAGAAAAAGTTTGCGTGCGTAATGAAAATATGAAAAAGTCTCACATGATTTAATGAAAATAAAAGTCATAAATACATCAAGTTATAAAATGCAAGAGCTACTAATTGGTCATAATTTAATGCGTTCTTCTTCTAAGTCGACAGTCACGTTCACTACAACTTCCTACTTATGCTTCACCACTATTAATATGATTTCGGTGCTCGTTCTTAATATCTTGTGGGATATTTCTAAATCCAAAAAATTTTTAGACACAAGAGAGGGCGTAAGTTCTAGTTCTATAGCGTATCAGATAGTTCTGTACTAACTCTACCTTTCACCACTTTTCCACCACAGTGGGTTAGTGTGTCATACGCATGTCAAATGCAAGAAGACCTTCTCTTAGAAGCGTTATGGACTGGAACTAATTGTTGGAGTTACGCAACACTAGACAAACTACGGAAGAGTACGTCACTGCACACATAACAACAGCGAAGGAACATTACAAGTTCGCAACGAAATGCACTGCCCCAACTGAATAATACATTCGCCCGACTTTGACTCCTCTGGTTGCCATTTGTTTCAATCAATTAATCGTGGCCGCAACGAGCAAAGCTTATGACAATGATAAGCAAATGGTGCGTCAGTAGTCTTAAGAAAAGAAATTAATAGATTGCCCAAAAAGAAAAAAATACAAGTGGACTTTCGCTATGAGCAACTGAGCCCTTCGCTGCAAGCAGTAAGACTTAGAAGTTTCCACCCATGCATATATGAGAATTATACGCTAATTCTGCCTTTATCGTTGACTGCTTCTTTCGACACATCGAATGCACGTCACAAAGACGTCTTTTTGTATTCTCATACCCGGAATATCAAGAGCTGCCTATTCTTCGGTATTCGCACGACTGAAGCAAAGCGAAGTTTTCCCCAATGCTGAGCTTTCTCGGCATTCAAGTTTAACATATATGCCCGACGCAACCCGTATATTTTGATGAAATCTCCGGGTTATGACGCAAGATTTTTAATTTGTATCTCGATGCTGCAAGACCTTTTTTTTGAGGAAGACCGAGTAATAAATGCAACATGCTCTCGTTGACAAATAGCGTTTCCTGGAATTGATGACACGTCTATAGGCCAGTTTTTAGACACCAACGTTGGCCAAATCCAACAGCTGTCGTGCAAGAAGTTTCATAAATCTTTTTCCCAAGTCATATCGTATTCTCTTGTTCTTCTTTGTCATTAAATATTTACTTTTCTAAAGTTCACTGTTGATTACCCTTCAATAATACCTTCAGAGGCATTCAGTTCAATTGTACTTCAAGTGTAATGATGAGCAATTTTTTTTTATAAATAAATTAATTTGAATAAATAAATTTAACAAAAAAAAAGTTGAAAAATTTGAAATATTTTTAATTTGAAAAAACTTGAATAAATATCGTTTAAATTAAATACATTATTGACTCAATTAAATTAGAAATGAAAGAGAGGGAAAAGGGGAAAAAAGAAATAAGAAAGCAATACATAGTGGCGTCAGTCAATTTTTTTTTTTTTTTTTTTTGCTTTACATCGCCTTTTGCAGTGTCTAACCGAACACTGTTCCCAGTATATTGGTTCTTTCGCGCGCTACGCGGGCACATAGTCAACACATTCGGATCATAATCAACGCTCTTGCACATGACCGTAATACACATCGTCTCTCTTACTATCATATATTCCCACATTGACGGCACAACATCAAGGCTATCCCGATGCCTAGTTTTTTCAAGCATTTTGCACAACATTAGAACAATTCCAGCTTCCAGCGGTAATTACCGCCATTTCATAGATATTTCCACGTGCACCACCATTACTCCCTCTCTCCCTCCTCGCTCTCTATAGAGGACATCTCTTGAAGGAAAATTACTCAGGTCCCTACATCTTATCACATTGTTTTATGATATAAAATACTTCAAGAAATATCTATACAACATCTTCGAAAACACTCAACATAAGATTACATCTTACATCTGTATTCGAAAATCAAAAACCTAATGACATTATAAGCAAAGAAAAGCACTGCAAAAGCAAGGTTAAGGCAAACGTTAGAATTCTTCTAATCGTAAATGAAATAATAAACTGTTTTGTACTTGATTTGCGAATAAAACAAAAATTCCTCAGATCAGAAATGTTCCCAGTAAAGTTCAAAGCTCATAATCGCAAACTAAACTGTCTAACTAAAAGACTAACGAATATGACGAAATCAACTTTGCTATACAAGAACACATACCGTCTTTCTAAGAATGCTGAGAATCGTCCTAGCTTTTACTCTAATGAAAACTGTAACCTATTCGGTATGAGCCCAACAACTCTTACAACTCTCGGCAAAATAAATTTTTTTGCAACACATACTTACGTTAATTCTACTCGAACTGATTTGATGAAAATGCCTCTCACAAAGGTCCATCTTTGTAAAGTCCACAAGAAAAGCCGACGAAGATTTCAAGATTTGTTCGAATCGAGCATTCAAAACGAAAACATCGATGAAGTCAAACCAATTGTGTTCCAAAGACGTTACTTAATCTTGAGGAAGGTAGCTTACCTCATCCCAAAAGAGTCGTCTCTAACTAGAGGGCTATTTATCTATTCCCGCAGATCGACGATATGAGAAGAGTTTCGCTGATTAAGAATACTACTACAATGATAGAATTAATCGTTAGTGTATTATAAATAAAATTGTTTTCGAAGATGATCATCGAAACCTTGATGATTAACGGTAAATATTTCTCGTTGTCAGTTCCTGATAGCTTTTGGACAGCAATTTATAATGGTATTTCCGATGCGTATTTCTAAAAAGTTAAAATTATTTAGTTTAGTTAGCAAACAAGGAGGAAAATTATATTCGGTGGTGACCGAATCTTTCATACCCATCACCATTATCCTAAAAAAAACAAAAAAAAAAATGTAAAAGAACTACATTTCCATGCTCGCTAGAGGGGACGCCGGCTGACTTTCTCTACTTTTTAAAAAAAAGGTTTGTCGCATACCCGTTTGGGCGTTGTAGGCGTATCCTTTGACAAGTTCAAGTTACACCCAAATGCTTTTGCAAAGTTGTAGGCGATATCTTCATTTTCGCTAACGGAAGGAGGTTTACCACAGATACTATACAGTTTGGCAGAAGGACACATGGACATACTTAGGTTAATTCCGATTTTAAAACTGCCCAAGAATTTAGATGCTGTATGGGGTTTCTAAAGTATGTTTCTTCGCGTTATAAAGATATTGAAAAAAAATTCAATTTTAATGCACTTTAATATTGGATGAGTGTGGATTTTCAACTTTTGTACAGGTACTACAACATCGGCTATAAAATATGCGAATAAAAAAACCAATTTTTAACTCCTTTCGAAAAACAGAGGTGTACTCAGTTTATGTAGTTTTGCCGATCTGTCTTTCGACTGATTTAGCCCACTTTCAATACGATGCCACGTGCCAGAACTTTCAATATTTGAACTAAATTTGAACGATAATAACTTCATTTTTGCGACTAGGGGAATGTTTACATCAGACATTGCATAGACGGACAGATGGACAGACGGGCATACTTAAATCGATTCAAAATTTGATACTGATCAAGAATATATTAGAATATATTTTGCGGGGTCGGTAAAGCCCGCATCTGGACGTTGCAAAACTTTTCACAAAATCAATATACCCGGCGTGCGTCGGTGAAAGGGCATAAAAATAAATAAGTAAATAAAAAAGGAAATATGATGTGTTGAGGTGAAGCGACTGTTCCTGGGCCCTTCATAATATATACATATAAGGATTGTGCTATATTTATTCAAAGCTTTTTTTTTTATTTTATACGAGATACGTGGGAAAATGGGTTATAACAAATTCGCTTTCAACCCAATAAAATGGTAACGTCTTTCTTATTTATTACTTTCATATTATTTTGTCCATGAAATGACTTGAAAGGCAATAGATTGAGATAATAATTAATGCATTCCGTTGAGACAGTAAAATGTATTTTTAACTTATTCGACAAATTTTAACATTTAAAACTTGAATCACAATTCTAGCATTTTTAAAACAGAAACTAACATATGCGCATGTATATATTTGTGTATTCATCGAAATAACAAGAATAATGGCAGTAATAAAAAAGTGCTAAAATGATATAAAGTGAAAAAAAGCGAAATTAAAGAAAGTAGAGTGGAGTGGAATGAGAGTGAGAGTGAGGGAGAGGTGAATGGGGAGGAGGAGAGACAGAGAGAAGATTAACTTGCGAAAAAAACCCGTAAACTAGTTTGCTTCTCAGATCCTAACGTATACTTTAAGTTAACAATGGTATACACAATTGCATCTTGCAACGGGAATCATAATTTTGTTTTTCGAATCGCTAACGCTGGCTTACGCATCCCTATTGTTTTTACCATTTATACCTCAACGTATTGCAGAATTTAAATTAACTAAGCGCGCTTTACGGTATTTGCGGAGAAATTGATATTGAAATTAATTCACAACTTGTTCGCATATATGGTAAAGCGAACTATAATGCAATGAAAATCTTACATGACGATAATCGACCTCTGCGCAAGCAGCCACCTTGCTTGCTGATAATAATCGCCTCAATTCGGGATTGGAGGGATTGCCTGCATACCCGAATCAAAGAACATTCTGTTCAAATTGATCATTGTCGTCTTATAGCATACTCCAGCAATAAAACTTATGAAATATATGATCTAGGAAATAAAGAATCGAGGAGCTTAGTGCCTAAGCAAAATTCGGCAAATTCGATTTTCTATTCATTTACAAGTTTCCTTCTTTCATTAACTTATAGACCTTCATTGACTATTTTCAAGGGCATAAAAGGAGCAAACAGACTATCGTCGATATATTATAGTGAAATATATTGAGATGTCCGTTTGAATGTCGCCCATATTCGATACAACACACTTAAAGGTCTTGATAAGTGTAACTAAACCTTTCAAAATATTAATCTTTTTCCTTATTGTCTTAAACGATCGCTTAAATTATCCAATAATCGCATGAAAAGACAATTGCGGGCGTGACAAATTTTTAAATGTTCGAAAAATTTACTTTTTCGGCTACGATTACATGGCAGTATCTCAGGCAGCAGGGTTTCTCTCGAAACACGATTTTCAAAAACGGTAAACAGCATAATTCAAGCAATTTTCATTTTTCCATTCGAATCTTTTACTATATCATTAAAACAACGTTATTTCAGTGAAACAAGTGGAATTGGGTTTTCGATGAGTTATTGATAAAAGAGTGACTATTTTTTGTTGGTAAAAGCTTATACTTTTGCACTCAATTGCTCACCAAGAAAACAAAAATGAATATTTTCGAAAAGCCTTACATGTTTCACTAGACATAGGGATGTCAATCAAATAATTTCTCTTTTCTTTTTTTTTTGTATTAAGTTTATGCGGATGTATGTAACACACAGAAGGACTTCAGATAGACCCATCATTTATTATACCGATCGATCCAAAGATGATTTTCACCTAAGCTTGTCTATCCGTCCATCCATCTGTTTGTCTATTTATCTTAGTGCTTTGTCTCAAGGACGAACGCTATTGAAAAGGACTCGCATCAATCCACTTTATTACTACCACCATATTACACTCTCTTGCGAAAAAATTGCAATTTTCAAATTTTCTCGATAAAACCCGCTGTGTAATGGTACTTCGACATTGTAAATCCATATGAAAACTTTGTATCGGTTGGGGTAATGTTTTGAACACCCGCTCATATAACCGTTCCTATCAAAACTGACTCTTTATACGGTAAAATGATATAATTTTCGGTACTTCATGGTGGAAATTGCTTCGTAATTGTAAATTAACAAAAATGAACCCTTACCAAATTTAGACGACGTGGATCTACGTTCTGGATATCATCGCATGTAAGGATTCTGAGGAAATGTAAGCCCTTCTACGTCATAATGGATTAATTGTTAATGCTTTATGATGAATAAAATACAGAATAATAATAATTTGACGTAAAAATTAAATTCACCAAATTTGAAGCACACAGGTATATGTTTTGAACCCCACTCTGCATAAGATTTCTAATCAAAACGCTTCAATTTTTAGTATTTTAGGATGAAAAACGGTTATTAGTAGTTTAGCAAAAAAACTAACGGTAGGGAATTCGGATCACATCGGTTTATTTTTTATACCCTAACATATATAAACGTTATCATGAAAAACAAGCCCTTATATTGAAAGCCTAATTTATATAGTTTTCTATGATGGAAACTGAAAAATTATAATATTTTTAAGAAGTAAATTAAGTTAACTATAGTTGGATTACATCATGCGATGTTTGGGCATCCTCCGATATACGGACTGTCATAAAACATGTACGCCTTTAAATGAAAATAATGTGTAATTTTTAGTGTATTGTTACCAAAACCAATGAATAATAATACTAAGCAAAATAGTATAGGGTATCCAAATGTCGGCCTTGACCGACTATAATCTAATTAGGTGTGTTTTAAGTAAAATTTGAATCTGCTGCATTGCTTGCCGCAGAGCCCTTTAAGTTCAAGATGTCGACGGAGAATGGCTGCAGTATTACCAAAAAAATTGCCAAGCAACCTCCTTTTTTTAGGCTTTCACGGTAATCTACACCCGTAATGAGTTAACCTTTAGAAATTTTGTAACATGAACGTAAAACAAATAATAAAACAAATACAAAAATATATCAAGCAAATCTTTAACAAAAACTTTATATATACATAGTCGCGCGCGAATCGAACGATAAAAAACATATATATACACTTTTGTATGTATTTCTTTTACTTGCACTTCAAAAGCATATAAATGACACGTAAATTTAAATTTCTAGCCTATTCGCTTATCCATTCATACTCATGATGAAACCTTCGCAGCCGCAAAAATTAACTGGGATACACCGGGATAGTCCAAAAAGTTTTCCGAACAGACAAAGGAATAAAACAGGAGCGTTTTAGTTGTCCATGTAACCTTTCTATAAGACGAACCTTCTACCTCAACTATAGAGTCATGCACCACAGACACACCTTTTCCTCGCTGGCAAATCTTTTTTGTAAACTTTGAAAAGAGAAACCAATCTAGAATGCTAAACGATTCGAAGTTTATCTCTTTGATTTTGTCCATCATGCAAACTCATGCGGAATTGATTCATTGACTCGATAAAGCAACACTCTCTTTTTTTAGAAAGTCGTCGATATGCAATGAAAATACTAATAAATCCAATAACGTATCTCCGTGTTCATCCTCGCCTTACGCAAGGAAGCTTTGTCGACAAATCCACAATGTACTGACAGCGGACAAGAAAAAATTTTGTAATTCAACATACGGTACGGAGAAAACAACAGACACAAATGCTTCACTAAGTCAAATGCTGTGTAACATCATCGAGTACTCAATTCATACAATCTCACTGCGTTGTTTTTGTCGATTGCAAGCACACGAACCCCCCGCCCTGCCAACAGCTTCATCATATCCAGCAGAATGCAAAACCTTGTTTGCCTGCTTGCTTGGCCACTTTAAAATCGACTATCATCAAATCCCATTTGATGTGGGGCTTGATTGTCCCATTGGATAAACGAATTCGATGACGGTCTTAACAGTTTGTACCCTCTGCCGCTCAATATTTCATTGTTGTAAAGGATTAATATTCATGGAGACTTATGAAGTGAAAGCATCGTGCAACGATGACCAGTTTTGCTGCAATTGACTAAAAGCGTTCGTTTATTATGACTTAGTAAAGTTAACGTTTTTAAAAGTCCCGAGAAGCCGCTGAATTCTATCGAATTGCATCAAAAAATTTTGCGGGAATAAGCATCTCATGAGCGATGATTTCCGAGGCAGAAGCCATGTAAAAATATATGCAAGCCGTTGTTGCTTTTTTTTTTTTTTTCTTTTTTATATATAAGGTATAGGCTGTAGGCAGAATATAATGTAAAATTATTATTATTATTATTATAATTTTAGACTAATGAAATAAATTCTTAGACTAAACAAAAAAGACCTTGAGCACTAGCAACGCAGGCTATTGGCTCTAATGTAAAATTATATTTTTGGTATTTTTCAAAAATTATGATCTAACATAATATATATTAAAAGTTTGAGCAGATTTTTCTGCTCTTTTGTATCTACTTGATATTTAATCTGAGAAAATGAGTCAAGAAAATGTTTCATCCGTTTCTTTGGCTGTTTACAAGTGAAAAATGAAAAGCTGAAAGCTGAAAGCCGAAAATCGAAAGCGACACATCGCGCATTAAACTAAAAGCATTTTGTATACCGCAATAAATATTAACCACAACCACAAAAGGCCTCAAATTCATCAGCAATTACTGCAGTGATTCCCCAAAAATATTACTTATATTTTTGTAAAAATATGAGAGCGAAAGTCATTCCGAACGATCAATGGCATATCTATAGTAGAAGATATAGGTCATCATACATCGTATCGCATCCAGTTCGATATAACCCATTTTCAGTCGTTCTGTAAATTGAAATTCATGACTTCTTCGTATTCCTCCGTGCTTATGCACAGTAGAAGTGCTGCGCCAAATTTTGTTATTCTAAAAAAAGTTTTAAAATCGTAATCACGATTTCAACAAACAGGCCAGGCAGGCATGGCTCAAACATTGTCAAGAATATGTGATTATATAATCAAAAATTATAAACAATTATGAATAACATTGTCTAAGAAGTCCCTTCCTAAAAGTGTAATAAATCAAAGGAATCTCCTGGAGAGAGCCCATAAGTTACATAACATAATTGTCTTGCATACGGTAAGTGATAATTATTATTAATATTAATCGCTCAGCACAATGAGTCCAAAGTATATATATAGAGACAAATTTTCAATCTTTATTTTATAGATTTTCCCAAAAAATTATCATTCATCTATTAATGCAAAGTACAAAAACCCATATGCCAGATAACAAGATGTTCTAGCTTATTAGAACAACGCATTTAACTCTCATTATGCATGTTTTCACAACTAAAAAATGCAGCTCTGTATCGTAGAGTATTTCAAATATTAAAGAATGTACTTAAGAATGGAAGGTAAGAGGTTACTGTTCATTTTTTTCTATTGTGAATGCATATAACAACTACCAAAATATTTATTGTATTTTCGAACTGAACGAATGTTTAATCGTTTCCAAGATATTGCATTTAAAGAATTATTTGTATTCTATTTCCCTTATTGGAATTATTATGGTAATTTTAATTTAGAAGAACGATTACATAAAAATGACCTACTTTTAATTAAATAATAAATAAAAGGTCACGTTTAGTTGAAAGTGCATAAGTGCAATCTTATTGTAAGCCTGCCTTAAGTTCTATGTGGTTTGAATTAAATATTACTTAGACATCATTTAAATGCGTGGCCACCGACGCCGCGCAATGAACGACACAATCACCATTACATTTTTTAGCAAGATATTTTTAAAAAAATCCTTTTGAAATCATTTGGTAAGATAAACTAAATGGACTAAAAAAGAACAATTACGTTAAATTGACAAATGTTTCAAATTTGACACTTTATTCTCATCATTAACATTTCATTTTCAAGTTGCTAATTAAATTGCAACTAGCTGCAAGGTTGCATATATACAAGTTCGCCGGGATTCTATACATTTAAAAATTGTCGGGAACATTTTAGAAAAGTCTAGAATTGTTTTAGAATACAAAAGCAATGTAAAGTGTAGTAATTTTACAACCGTGCACCTGGCAACCCTAATTACTACTATTTCATACATTCCCATAAGTTTCACTTTCCCTTTATTATATTTTTAGTATGTTGTTGCATTAGTCGCGAGTTGAGTTAAAAGTGGGCTTATTTCTAAATTTCATTTGCAAATAATGCAAAAAATTTCACAAATTTCCCGGGAAGATTCACAAGAAAATTTACCAGCAATTGTTCAAACAAGTGTGAACATGAAACGACGCACAGTGGCAGGCAGTACGGGCATTGGATTCTTTGTGCTGGCATTTGGCTTTATAGCGATCGCTTTTGCCACACCCAATTGGCTGGTGAGTGACTATCGCTTACCGGGTCAACTTGAACGTTTAGGCCTTTGGGTACATTGTTTTCGATCATTGCCAGACGTAAACGATGATAGTCGAAGACGTTTTTTCGTCGGTTGCCGTTGGGTATACGACCCTTTCACAACAGGTTATGACGAAATTCGTGGTTTTTTGTTACCCGGCTTTATGATTGCAACTCAATTTTTCTTTACACTAAGCTTCATTGCCATGCTGATCTCCGCCATAGGTGTTCTAGTGTTTGTTTTGTGCGCTGGCCCAGACCAAAAGCACTTCATTACATTGATTCGTATTATAGGATATGTAATTTTGACAGGTGGTATCTGCGCGAGTATAGCTGTTATTCTGTTTGCTTCTCTAGGCAATCGCAACGACTGGATGCCTGAACATGCAAACAATTGGTTTGGCTGGTCATTCATATTAGCTTGCATCGGAGCTGTATTGGCGCTTGTGACAGCAACGCTCTTCCTTACTGAAGTTCATGTGCAGCTTCGGAAACGGCGATACTTTAAAGAATCGCAAACAAAATTTGAAATGATGCATGCTTCGCAATAACTACTTTCTTTGTTTTATGAAGACCAGATATAATTTTATATTATGTACGTTATGCGGCAGTTACCTGTAGGTATATATTTTTCTTGTAATATTTACAACAACCGTCCATTTTTTTAAAGGATCTTATCAGAATCCAATGTTAAAAGTTTAGATTAGCTTATGTCCCTTTCTCCCCATTAAGCTTGAGGCTTCGAGTTGGTACTTATGCTCATTTCCCTTTTTTCGTTAATTTCCAAAACAAATTCATTAATGGCATCAATGCAAAGACTGACTAGTAGATGAACTCGAAAGAAGAAACGCTGTAAAACATAAAGCAACAACGAATATGTAAATTCAGACTTCTTATGAATCAGCTCAAAAATAAAAAAAAAAGTTGTATAATTGGTTCTCTTACAAATACTAATTCCCAGAGTATGCGTGTACACTATCTACAGTTTGGGTCCCATGAGTTTCAATTAACATATCGTTAGTGCCTTATTCTTATTTAGAATATCAACATCATTCCACAACTACAAAAGTATTGTATATAACTCGAAATAGTAAGCATTGTCTTAAATATCTGTGAATGTTATTTTTATTGTATTAAACGTATATACATAAGAACAAATTGTACCTTTTGCTATAAATTTTTTATTCTTATTATTCATACAATCACACAATTATATTTTAATTGTATTAATAAAAAGTTTTACATGCATATATATATATATATACATATATATATATATATAAAACATAAACGCGTCTTCCATTAAAATATTTATGATGAAAATGGAAAGCTGAAAGCAATGTGAATTCAATAAGTTCATTGTTTGTTGTTGACATGAAAATTGGAAAAATGTTGTTCACTTTCATGATTGAAATGAACAATAAAAAAATTGTAGTCAAAGGAAGACTTTGCAAGGACTAATTTAATTCGTTTGTCAAATCGTTCTTCTTTCAGTTAGACACTTGGGGCTTACGGGGCTTTCAATATTGGTACATCAGTCGAAATGATCTCCTTTTTCTCTTGCATAAACATCTTCACATTAAGTCATCTTCACATAAGCCTTAAAATTCGACAATTAAAGAAACAGCGGTATTATTATGACTGTGTTGATTATCTCAATGACTGTCTAAACTTCATCGCTTTGACATAAGGAACACTATGCACTTGTATCCCTATTAAAATGAATTCATTTAATAAAAGAATACCGCTCGACCCTCATTGGCAGTTTGCAAGCAACTCTCCACACGTATTCCTATCCACAAAAAGATAAAACTTGCAGATTAGAAACATGTAACCTAACATAGACAAAGCGGAACCTTAAGCAGAACCATAGGATACCCCTGCATATACCCGACAAGTACTCGAATAAACACCATTGATGTCAACAAATTGAGATCTGACAGTTCATTAATCGGCTTACACGCCGATTTAGAAAAACCAAACTGTTTAGTTAGCTTTATAATAAGTCCCCAGTGATTGACATTGTTGAATGCCTTCGATAGATCCAAACGTACAAGCGACGTCATGCGGGAATCATTTACATTACTCCTAATAGTATCCGTTAAGTTTATTAATAGGCTAGTGGTGTTATGCGCCCGATGAAAAACATACTGAGCCGGTGAAATAAATCTATGCACAGCTGAGAGAATCTGATCCTTAAGAATACACTTTGGAAATAGCCGAAAGAATTGAAATAGGTTTTAAATCATCAATAGAATGACCTGTTTTGATTTTAGGTATAGGCACAACACGTGTCGTCTTCTAATTCAAGGTGAAAACCAACTTGTCCAATATAGAATTAACATGGGACATTACCAGTTTAACAATATTCGGAAAGATAAGTTTAATGAAGAGAATAGGAATTCCATCATCACCAATTAATTTAGATTTAATTCATATTTGTTAATATCAACCGTAAAGTTGCGATTCGATCCAAATAATCATTCACCTCGTCTACATCGAATCTAAGTCGAGAGTCATTTCCCTCAAGGTAACCCGACTTTCTTAATATCCTCCACATAGTAGAGGGGTCCATACCCGCAAACACGATGATAAAACATTTTCTTCTTTCTTTTCGGATAGTTTTCTTGGCCCTACTCCAATAACTGCAATAAACTCTGCAATCATTTACGCATCTCAGTAGACTGAAAAGACGAGTGTGCATAATTTCTAAGGGACAATGCCTATTTAACATTACTGTACGTTATCCATTTACTAGTCTCCCTAGGAATTACTTTTCTGACCACAGCAGAAAAGCTCCGATTGCACCTCAGCACTCGCGGTACGTAGAAAATTGATTGAATCAAACTCGGCTGCACAAGAAGGGAGCCCAGCTCAATCAATATGTTCAAAGTCTCTCTATTCAATAAAGGAAGTGAGATATCTAGACTTGATGCTAAAGCTGGCATAGATCAATGAGTGATAAGACACCTGATTAGAGAACAGTTAAGGGAGGCATCCTCACTATACAGCCAAAAATCAACTAATGACGCAAGTTTGTAGCGTTTGGTTTGCTTAAGTAAGCTGAATGTTCAAATATAAAGTAAATTTCAGTTTTATGGATACGGGAACTGTAGGAAATGTGAAATGCTTTTTGTAATGGATTATTTTGCCCATTAAGCATACACAGTTATGAAATCACATATAGTGATTTAGAAGTAACCAATGGTACTACGAATAAAAACTCGGAATATCTCTTTTCATTGTTTATTCTTTTGTCTTGCATAACAGTATGAATTTAACGGTTTGTCTTCGAGTTGACAAGTATTTCTAAACAACTCACGTTATGGGTTGCAGTTTTTGGCAAAGTGCTACGTTATTGCGTCGGCCAGCAAAAGAATTTGCTAACTGACGGTTTAGTACAAGTAATGTGGGCGGTTAAAATAATGGATTACGTCGAAATTAATTTCAATGTCAAAAGTGCGAAAACGAAAACGCAGAGCGATAAAAGTTCGATGTTGTTTTTTTTTTCAAAGTTGTAATCAGTGTTCGTTTATTTGCCCTTATTGCGTTTATCGTGTTATGATTACAAAATTTATCAAACTTTTCCAGACTTTGCTAACAAAATTCAATAAATTAAAAGATTACTCTCGTAGGGCACGCTTTTGCGATCGGACGCTTCCAAAGAATTCTCGCCGCAAAACTATCTGCTAGTGGTGCGAGCATACAGTTCTTAGCTGTAGAAATTATCGTAAATTCCGATCCACACCGAAAATTACAACACGGACGACTGCTGTGATAGATTGAAAAGATTATTGAATTCGTGTTTATATAAACCAAAAAAAATGCAGGAAGAAGCTGCTTACTTTATTTTTTTAAATGTAATTTCACGCATTAATAGATCTTATTTTATACGAAATACATTGGATTTCGTTTCATTAGGACAGGTTGAATAGATCGCTTCTTATATTCGTCCTTCAGGTTACCAAAACGCATTGTACTGAAATTATACACAATGTGAACCCAAGTGTTTTTAAAAGAACAAGCCTTGTTTCGCATCTTACCCTTCCAAATATACACGTCCCCTAAATGCGACAAGATGCGCTAAATAAGCAGGTGCCGGGTATGAAACGGCCCTGTTGCAGCGCGGAAACATATGACACAAATTGTAACTGAGCTTTTGCAACAGATCGATGTTAAAGTTAGCGTCATCTTCGATAACATTATATCGCGTAGGTTTAGCCGTGCCTTGTATAGCTTTATGGCTTACCAAAAAAAATTGTTTCTCGTTGGGATGGACGATATATTGATCGACCACAGTACCTGGCTCGACGTTGTTAAAATCTCTGAAACCTCTGCTTTGACGAAGTGGGAAAAAGCGTGTATGGTGTCGTTTAACCACTATTAGACAAGTTATCTTTGGATTACAGCCCTTAATATAAACATAAAAAATTTTGACATTATTGTTGAGTTAGAAAGTCGTGAACAGAAAATAATAGTCGTATCGCTTGGGCGCAAGCGCGACGTATTCCTCCCAGCTCGTTTTTCTTTATTTTGGGAAACTGGCCGTCTGAAACTCCATCTCGATAATAAATTATATGTCCTGGGTAACGATTTTGATAGTTTTTGTAAACGCTCAAATGATATTCAGTGATGGACTTCATGTCTTCGATCTCCTCAACTGTCGATCTCTGTAAACGGTATTGCATGTTGTAACATGCACCATAAGCATCATGAGATGCTGCCACTCCCACCACGCTTGGTATGTGGCGCTGATCAGGTGAGGGATGAGTCACGTCGGCGCCCATAAACATCACATTACTAATGGGTTGTAGAAGTTTTTTTAATCCAGCCTCTTTTTCTTCAGATACCTTGTGATTGGTGCCATTAAGTTTCGCATTTACTTTCAGCATTAAGTTGTGAATCACTGATGCGTCTCTAGGGGCACGCAATACAGTTTTTTCTTTGATACATTGACTCAATATTCCCACCTTAAGTTTTGCATTTTGCTTTACGGAAGAATACGATAGACCGTAATTTGGCAATACAACAATCACCTAAAATGGGGATGGGTAAAGTGCAAGGGAAGTTAAAGTCAGTTGATATAAACTAGTCTTACCAGAGCGTAACCTTCTTTTGCAAGATCTTGTAACACCGAATCAATATTTGTAAAACCTCTTATTTCTCCTTCCTGCGCCAACCTTACATCAACTTGTTCAGCTGTCCTTTGGACCTAGATGGGAATTATATTGCACAAAGGAGAATGAGTCCAGAAGAAAGTACAAATAAATAATAAATTTATGCTTACGGCCTTTTTGAAATCTTCTAACGAATGCGCGTTGATTGGTCGGCCTTTATTTTCATAAACGATTGCCCATTTGTGTCCTTGGTTAACTTTGGAAGTGTTTAAAAATTTTACATCAGCCAGTTGCCAGGCGCCGTCATATGGACGTGCAGTTTTGCCACCGCAATACTCTAATTCTGGAGGTGGCAGCAAGCGAAAATGAACTTTTATAAAAAAGTTTTCGTTGTGACGAAAATGCGCCATTAAATCCATAATTTTGCTTTTTCGTTCGTTTGTAGATGTGGCCGAGTATTTAATCGTTTTGGAAACTTGCATATTCCCATCCTTGCGCTTTAATTGATGAAGCGTGAAAAAAAATGGCAAAAACTTTTTAAAATACGAATTTTTGAACTCACGTTTAAAACTTGATTTTCCGCAACGGAGCAGAATTCCATGGGAAGGGCTATTTTTCTTGTTGTGCTGCCTGATGTGATGCAATTCAAGGAAGGGTATTGTAAGATACAACCTTTCGATGCAAAGTAATCTTTTACGTTCGTCTTTGTGCCATCATCCAACGTGAAAAATGTCTTTGCAGGAGCATCTCCTATGTCAAATACCTTTTTTTTTTTGGGCAGAGCCCCAAAGCTAGCAGGCGGAGCATAAACAACGTCTATGCCTTTTAAAAACTGAAGAAGCGTTTTTTTCTTGTAATAATCTTCAATCGTGCGGCTGGTGTCTATGCCGCACTCTTGCAAGTATTCAATTAGAGATTGAGTTTTGGGAAATGATTTATGCGAAATGTCGACATTGAGTAAGGGTACCTCGCCTAGAATAGCGGCCTGATAAATGCCCGTATACATTTCATAACCATCTCCCAAATCATAAAATTCTGCAGGTTTTCGATAGAAGGATCGGCCAACACGAATTCCAAGCGCATGGTTGTTGGATGCTAAGACCACTTCTAAAGCCTGTAACGCACGCATGGGCTTATCGAATACCCGATCGTTGTGATAACTGAAAATTAAGAAAACAGTAAGTCTTTAATTAATCTCTTTTTAATTCCGTTTAATTCCGTTGAGAACACTTACGACCGTAGAGATGCCAAGTCGACTTCAGGTATATCAGTTTCCTTTATTTGGATTTTAAATGATTTTGTTCGACCTCCACTATCTGGGACCTGAAATATTATTGTTATACAGAAGAAAAAAATGTGCATTTTTACCCAAATTTTCTTTCTTACCTCAACTTCATAATCAAAGGATTTTTGTGGAAGGCGTTTTATTGAATAGCAGCTTTTGGAACCGTCAAAAGCCATTACATAGTCCTTAAAATACTGTCTTTGACATTGATCAAAAACTGGGCGAAGAAACTTTTTGGGACGATCAGGCGTAATGGTCACATCGTAATGATAAGTATTGTCGGACATTTAATCAATGTTCATTCTCAAATAGTTAACTTCACAAATTCCTTGTTTGCCAAGGGTTCCCCGTTTAACTCCAGCGCAAGATACGTCATTATATGCTGGTACAGATTCTACTCAGTGATTAAATAAAAATGAAATTAACAGTGATTCCAAGTGAATGAAAACGAACCTTCACCGGCAGGGAAGCCTGATCCTTGTCGTTGTTGTTGCTGTTGTTGTTGAGGTGGCCGGTGTTGTCCGCTAGTCAATTGCTGCTGTCCTCGGGGTCCCTCTTGACTATATGGCTGCTGTTGTTTTTGTCGCTCTGGACCGCCCCTATCTCCACCTCCAGCTTGTCGTCTTTGTCCACCGCCAGCCTCTTGCCTTTGTTCCCAGCCTCCATCCTGTTTTGGTGGCTGTTGTTGTTGGCCTCCAAATTGTTGTCTATTCTGGCCTGCCAATGCCCCTTGCTGCCCTCCCCAGGCTCCTTCTTGCCGGGTTGGTTGTTGTTGCTGATTACTCCTACCAGCGCCTTGACTTCCGGGCTGTTGTTTTTGTTGCCCTTGGTGTCCCCCCCATGGCTTTTGTTGGCTATCTTGCTGTCCTCCACCCCTTTGTTGGCCATCTTGTCTTCCACCACTTGGTCGTTGCTGTTGCTGTTTTGGTTGGCCTCTCCAAGCTCCTTCTTGTCTGGCTGGTTGTTGTTTCTGATTACTCCTACCAGCGCCCTGACTTCCGGGTTGTTGTCTTTGTTGCTCTTGCTGGCCTCGACCCCATTGTTGCTGTTTTGGTTGGCCTCCCCCGGCTCCTTCTTGCCTAGGTTGCTGTTGCTGTTGTGATTGCCCACTTTGGCCTTCATTTCCACCTCGAGTATTACCCCCCCCCCCCCCCCCACTGTTGGATTTGCCCTTGCGGTGGTCTTTGCTGTCCTCCATCACGCGGTTGCTTTTTTCCTTGATCTTTTTTTCCTCCACCGCTAGGCTGTTGTCCTCGTTGCCCATCCTGATTAGGATTTCCCACATCACCTAATAAATGAAAACCACAATTTTGTTTAAAGAGAAGGATGTATTTTCCACTCGATACAAAAATTTAAAGTGTCTTGTTCCCAAAACTTTAGAACGTTTAAGAGTTTAAGTAGAACGAGTGAACTAGGTTCCTATATATCTGTTGAATTTTATGTCGTTCATGTTTGCGTTTGCAAAGGTCGAAATAACTATATATACCATAATTCAATAAGGATCTAAAATGCTGAACAGCGAGGCAGGCGTTGCCTAAATAACAAGCCTTTAAATTACTTAATTGTTTTTTTTTTTAATTTCGTTTACATTATTTGCATTACGTTATGTATCTACTTTTTTAAAAAACGGTACTTCCCTTACTTTTCTACACTGATGAATCATCTTTTTTCTAAGCGATAATGACACACAAACACATAAGCACTGGTTTTCCTAAGTAACCAAAAATGCACTTAATGCATTTTATTTTACCTGATTGTTCCTTTCGTTTTCGTTCTGGTGGTTGCTGATGTGGATTTTCTTCTGCAAAACATAATTTTTTAATCAGATGACAATAAGTATTAATTTACTTACTATTTTTCTTTCCCATATTAACTTTTTGCTTCATTCAAATAAAAAATATTTATAACTAGATATACAACTTCTTCAACGGTTGACACGGTTGACAATAATGTATTTTTCAAATAATTTTTCAAGATTTCACTCGCCTGCTTTGTTTGTCTATTAAAGCACAAAGTATATTAAAAGTCCATAGAAGTTTACATCAAAATTTTGTAAGCGAAGATGCACTTTACAACAAATGTTTATTATGTGATAGGTGCCACCACATAAAGTCTTTGCTCGCCTCGGTCGCTTATAATATAAACGCGAAGTCACATTCGATTAACTGCGATATTGTGTGAGCAGTGTAAATAAGCGAACAATCGATATATCATTTAAGAAACGACAGAAATAATACAAACGGCATGCGGCTTGATAAGTAAACATATAAACATATGATAGTGCGAGATGTCCTATCTATCCTACACCACTTCGCTTAATACATATATTCATATAGCGACGTTTCGTAATAGGGTGTTATAGGGGAAGTGGTCTAAAAATGTTGCGGTTCGAACGATTTTCAATAGCGTAGCTTGTCGGTGCACCAAATTGCATCGAAATTGCAACCTGCTGACTGAACACAAGAAAACGAAATGGGGAAACTGATAGGCAAGTTTAGATCAATTTAGAAAATGATTCCGGATCGGTTGGTATAATAAAAGGCTATCGCAAAACAGGAAACTATAAAATAATATACGGTATAAATCAACCTATCAAATGATCAAATGATGATATATAAAACGCTCAGAATAACATAATGTGAAAATAAAATTTGATTAATTTGAAGGTATTGTGTTTTCGGGAAATAAGTCGCATTCATTTTCTGCCTCCATTTTTTGTAAAGTAGTAGTACATTATGTAAATCAAAAATTTTCAAATCATATACGATGAAAAGCTTGAAAATGGCGCTTTTCAAATATTAAACCATTTTTAAGTTTGAAACAAATCGTTATTGCAGCTTGCTTTTCGTGTTTTGAGCGGTTTTAGTTGGCGTATTGAGGAATATGAGAGCTTTACTCCAAAAATTATGTCTTTACAAAAGAGTAATGTATAAGTTTTGGGACCATACGATTGTCTCACGAGAAGTGGTATATGGTATTTTAAAGTCGGCCTTCCCCGACTATAGTGTTCTTTATGTGCGTCGTAGACGGGGCGTGTTCTTGCTTGCTTATTTAATATAGGACCATACGATTTACTAATCCCGATGTTGCCGCATAAAAAGCTGCTCAACTTGTTGTGCCTCATATTCCTAACAAGTTGTACGCATTTGATATGCAAGCGTGAAATGTCTGATGTGTGTCATGGCCGCTTACGATTCGAAACCAGCTGTTGTACACAGCTGTACAACAGCTGTAGTTTAACAAACTGCTGAATATGGCAATATTACAAAGTTTATTTATTTATTTATTTATTTATATACATTCATAAGCCCTTCAGGGACCAATTTATTGTATCGAAGTAACTACAACTACAATTTGCACTAAATAATGAAGGTGTACTACACTTAACGCTATATACAAATATATATTTAAAGTTCCATACACCTTGTTGATATTGCAAACTTTATCATAGGGTGTAATATGGCAAGTGGTCGCAAAATGCTCCGGTCCGAAATCTTTAATGGCTGATCAACACAAATGCTTAAATGAAGATAAGCACAATTTGTAATCAAATGAACGGCTTTTGTCCATACGAAAAAATAAATTAAGGTAAGCTTGTCTGCTCATTGCTGCACATTGCTACCATTGCATTGTTATCATAAAGGTAAGCACTTTATTGATATTTCATGTTTATAATATTGATGTTCATGATCATGTCGTGGTTTGCTTGAATGATGCGCAAGGATGAGAATATGCAAGTTTCCAAAATGATTAAATATACCGCTACGTCCACAAGCGAAGGAGAAAGCGAGAAAATTATGAATTTAACGGCGCATTTACGTCACAACGAAAACTTGACGATAAGATCCTTTGGCATACAGCTGGGTGGCAATTTTATAAAAGTTCATTTTCGTTTTCCGTAAATAAAATGTAGAAAATTTCAGCCATCTATCTTTCATAATTTGTGAGCAATGAGGAAAGACCGACAACTTTTCGCTTAGAAAAACGGAATTGCATCCAGTTAACGGTTTATTGCGGACGTGTGCTCTGATAAATTTGGCCCACTTTCAATATCAACCTGTGTGTAGAAATTTCCAATGTTTCCACCAGATTTGAAGTCGACATCTTCATTTTTGTGACCAGGGGAGTGTTAACAAACACGCACAACACACGCAACAAACATACAGACATGGCCTAATCAATTCAGAATTTCACGCTGATCAAACTATACGCATTCTTTCATAATACTTCACAATGTATGTATGTATGTATGTATGTATGTATGTATGTATGTATGTATGTATGTATGTATGTATGTATGTATGTATGTAAGTGTAACAATAATATAATGCTATAATACTTTGTTTAACCGTTATTTTACAAAAAAAGAAGAATCATATCGGACAGTTATTCGTATGAGTAGCCGAATAGGCAAAGTATCGCGATTGCCAACTCAATGGTCGAGGATTCAAATCCAAAGTGCAATAGAGTTTGCGGTACAGCTGATCTAATTTATCCGTCACCATCCGTACGTACGTACTTTGTAAATTTAATTACAAAATATATAGAAAATAAATAAATATCTGACAGCAAATTTTTTAATTTTTTTTCATTATAATCGAAATGAAAACCAGCGACTTTTTGTACATCGTCAGCATTTGGTTCCACTGCTTCATTGACCACCTGATTAGGAATACAAAGGTGATGTTGGGTTTTTGATAATAATTTCATTATTAGGACTTAGGACAGAGCTAATGCTCTGGGTTTGGTGGATTTAGTAGTATAACAATTGTACAATACCTACATTTGCACGCTTCAATACAACTGCAAACTATAGAACGCAGTACTCCAAGTTTTGATTCATTTACTATTGAGCTATGTGCGTTTGCTGGATTAGTGATCGTAAATTTTAATAAAACTTTTTATGTAAGAGCTTTTAATGTAATAGTGGGTTAAGATTGTTAAAGCGGTGAGAGCAGGTAAAAGTAACACGACACCATTTCACCTGATGAGATGGATTTACGATTTACACTCACAGCCACTGAAGCGTTAACACAGGGATGGGCAATCGCCAGCCCGTTATAATTCAATTTGCTGTAAGTGAATTGTATCTGCCTTCACTACCAGACTTTATTCTGCCAACCAGCAGTGATGTGAAGATTGAAATTGACTCGTTGACGACAAAAGTTTGCCCACGTCTCCATTAAGCTGTACTAATAATGAAAAATGATGATATGTATTCAATCAAAGGGAGAATCTTAGGCGTACGTCCGTTTACTTGCGGGAAATTTCCAAATTGCGACATACCAAATAGTAAGCCTTAAGCTTCTACACACATTCTTTGTTGAATTGCGCAGTTGTAGTTTAAAGAAGATTAAGCTCATTATAGTGAAATTATTCATGCTAAACCAGTATTCAGAATGAGTATCACTTAATATTGCCATTTTCAAAAAGAAGGCCCATTAGCAGAATAAGCTTCTGAACCGATCCTACTCTATTCATCTGCCTATTTTGTATTTTTTTTTCTAAATCTCTATGCTTTGATTATAATTAAATGGTCACACAAACGTGGAAAGCAAAATAAATTATAAATTATCTATATACTATAACGAAATCACGGAGAGAGAGAGAGAGAGAGATAATTTTATTTTTATGCTTTCCGGTTAGAGCACTTTGTGCAAACCATTATCGAATTAATTAGACCGCTACATGGGAATATTTTGTGCGGCAGCAGCTTCTCTATATTCTCCTCAGTTTTTTTCAGTTTTATGAAATCTTCACGTACCTCCTCACAGCTTTATCTAGCACCAAACACTGCTTTTGAGCAGGAACGATGAAGTCGTAAAGTCTCAGATATGTGCCTTAGCGTATTAACTTATAAAGAGCCTATTGTCATTAACGCCATATCTGCGCCCAGCTTCCACTGAATTTCATGTCAGCCTGAAAGTAGGCAGCAAAGTATGCGTTTTAGCTAAGGGTAACTGGAGCATAAGAAATATTTTAGCTTTATAAGCAAATAAACAAATATATTAGTTAACGAGTCAGTCACGTTCTTTTCCAGTGTCATCTCTCAAAAATGTTATATCTCTAAGGTTATTAACGGAATTAGTACATGTGGACACGTAACAACATTATATCGCATCCGTATTCGAATCTTTCTTACCCATCACCGTTTTCCTAGAAAAAGACTAAAATAAAAAACTCCATTCTTACATTCTACAATATTGGGACTGGGTGCGACTGAGTTTTTCTATTTTCAGAATAAAAGTAGAAATTTATGTGGTGTATGTGTTGTATTTTATGAGCAACAAGCAAAAAGCGCGGAAAGCAAAGGTATTCGCAGGCGTGTGGACGTTGTAAGCGTGACCTTTCACCAAATAAGGTAATTTTCAAATTCTTTCGCAAATTTGCAAGCGATGTGTGTTTTCATTTTTACTAACGGCAAGATGTTTATCAGATACAACATAGTTGGGGCAGATGAACAGACGGGCATTGACAAGGTTTTGAAAAAAAGAAAAGAAATTTTGATACACTATAATATTGCGTAGGCGTGGTCGATTTTTGTGTAAATACTATAGCATAAACCGTAAAATATACGTTCACACTTTTATCGGTTTTAGGGGATTTGGAAAACCGCGGTGTTTTTAGTCACAGGTTATATGTCTGCATCTGGCGCGAAGCCTTAATCAGACAAATTCCCTAGAGCCGTTGGCAATTAATACGGTTGGGCCGGGCAACCCTAAGCCTTGCAAGGCGATCCTGTAAGTGAGAGGGCCTATTTAAAGTACTGAGGTAACAGAATGAAAGTTTAGGTATGGTCCAAAATTTCCCTCTGGGAGAGGCGAGGCCTAACAAGCACCTCAAATTATTTAATGCCCCCCCCCCCCCAATTGGGGATTACCACAGCCACCACGAGTATTCCCCGAAGGGCCGCATCAAGCAGTCAGGTCCCACATATGGATTAACCTGCTGCACTGAAAATGGGATTGGACATACTAGCCTCCATCGAAGTTTCCACATGGTATATCAATGGGCAAGCGTCCTTAGGAGGATCTTGGCAAGCACCAATCCGCAATCTGTGCTCTTAGTTACAACGTTTTGCGCGTTTTTCGACCGATTTGGCCCATTTTCAGTATCAACTTGCGTTGCGAAGAATTTACAATTCTTCTGTCAAACTTGAAGCCCACTGCTGCATTTTTGCGACGAGCAGAATGTATATCACAGATATTACACGGACGGACAGGCTTAAATCGGTTTTAGAATTTGATGTTGAGAAATATTATTTTTTCTTGATTTTGCTTTATAATTTGCAAACGTAGTCCACTGACAACCGGCCGATTTATATAAATTTTTTTCTCTCCAAATCTTCCGAATGTTTAAGATAAGCAGTAAAAAGTTTTAACCAATATTTTCGATATGGGAAAATATGTGCTTTCGGTCTTGATGTATGCGCAAAACTTGCTCACATGATATAATATCCGAAATGTTACGATTATATACTATTTTTCTTGATCGTACATCCTGAACAACTTTTTTCATGTTAACACTTAGCTTGAAAAAAAGTGCTTATATCAAAAGAACGCTTTACGCGAAATAAGATCCATATGCAGCCATATATTTTCCTCCTAAGCTATTAGCTTACTTATATATATGGTTCCAATAAGAATAATAATTTTGGTCATAATTGTGTCTACGAAGAATTCTTTAATCCGTTGCGATTAAAACGAGTTAGGTAATGAAAAAATCCGTGACAACTTTCATGAAAGTAGGAAATGAATTTTATCATTAACAATTCATAGGCATTCCGCCCACTTGGAAGATATATTTATGCAATTGTGGGCGATGTCAATTTACTCGTGTCAAGTACCAAAATTTCTTGCTACAATGGCGCTCTAAAGAAAATCACCTAAAATAACGCTTGCAAGAAATACGTAGAGTAACATCCGAACATAAACTACAAGGAACGCAAATACAATCTGCAAAAAAAAGTAAGAACTGCCCTACACCATACAGTCTAACACAATTCTTGTTCTTGTATGAAATTACTATTATGGGTTACTATTTTCATCACCACATTAAAACTTGGGGTTTATCAGTTTTCGTAAAAATTCTCATTATGCTACCAGGATCCACAAAACAGAGCGAGATGGTCCAGATTTGGTACAGTTAATTTTTTTATATTAAATTGCTAATTATGATATAATTTCAATCATGAGGCCTTGAAAATTACACCTCTTGGTTGTGTGAACTTCAGTTTTCTTTATATGAGGGGGTTCAAAAATAGCCCCAGCCAGTCCAGTTTTCATACTAATTTAGTATACTGAAATACTACTTACTACTTAGCCACTTTTGCTGAGAAATTTTGAAAATTGCAATTTTCTTCCATATAACGACTTTTTAGAATAGGGGAGTGGTCGAAGAAGTGCAGCGAGCGTTCGTCCTTTCGGTACTACACGTCACTTTACTGATTACATCAAAATATCACAAAAATTGCGACCTGTAATTGCGAACACAAATCTACATGGGCAGACATCAGATGGATAGACGGACACACAGGTTTAGACCAATTCAGATTATGATTCTGGATCGATCGGTATAATAAAAAGTGGATGTATCTTAAGGCCTTCTGCATGTTACATGCGCCCGCATTAACTCAATATACCATGCCTGTACCACAAGTGGTGTAGGGTATAAATATCCGGAAATTTATTATTTGTGTGGTGGTGCGGTGAAGAAATTTCCAAAATTTCTTTGCAATTTAGTCGCAAGTGCTGGAAAACACTGGGATGTGAATGCGCTTAAGTTGAAATGAATGTCTGGAAATCATTGGGAATCGATTCAATCCGCCATTGAGGTGATGGAATGATGAAAATGTCGAAAGGTGAAATAGCGAAATTAACTTTGCTGTTCACGTTAGCCGGGAATGCAAATATGCATGTTTATGGCGTTTCCGATCGACGACCAATTTTGTGCGCTACAAATATTTGACAAAATCCGACCTTTATGTGTGGCGGTGGATATAAATATAAAAACCAACAAACAAAATTCGTGTATCCATTACAATAATTGAGAATTATTTTTCAATGAGATGAACGCTTGATCTTTTTTCTTGAGTAAATGGAAAATTTTATTTTCCGTCTTTCATCCAGACTTAATGATGCTTAATATTTTTCTTCGGTTTTTTTTTTTTTTTGTTTTTTTTTATGTTTTGTTTTTTTGTTGTTTTTTTTTTTTTCATTTTCGTATTTTCTCTTTGACAAAACGTATTCGTGTATATAAATGTGTTGTATATTTTATAATTATAATAATTATACTTTATATATGTAGTTGTGTGTGTGTATGTGTGTGTGTGTGTTGGTCTGTGTGTGTTTGTGTGTGTGTGTAAATATAACATTTTTTAAATAAATTACAGTTATAAGTAAACACTAGTAAAAAACATTAATTTTCGCTTTCATAAAAACTAAACAAAAAAAATTATTTGAATGCTTTTTTAGAAAAATAGAGAGGGAAAAATTATTAATTGGTTTTCCTGTTACATTTCACTCTACATATGCTGATTGATGGTTTGTTATTGTTGTTTTTGTTGTTGTTGTTGGCAAAAAAAAAAAAAAAAAAAAAAAAAAAAAAATTTTTCAAACATCTAATGATTTATAAATTTACTGCAAATATTGCTTAATTTTTTTCATTTATGCATTTGAGATATAATTCGGTGTGTGCGCGTTTGAGATTTCTAAATGCTCTCACACACACAAAAAGTACATACATAAAAGGTCAGTTAAATATACATATATAATTCTTTATTAATTCCCTAATATTTTATTAATATTTTTTTTCTCTTTTTTTTTATTTATTTAATTTGGTTCATCTCTCTCATGGTATAGTGTACGTGTATGTGAATGAAATTTTATATATATATATATAATTTTATATATATATATATATATATATATATATAAACAAAAAATAAAAAAAAAACAGCGCAAAGAGAAAAAGAAAAATTCGCATGCAAACAATTACGATTCGATTATTTCGTTTTGTCAATGACATAATGAAAAATATAGATGAATATATTAATAAAGGAATAGATAGATGGCTTGTTATTATACACATACACGTATATTAATTTCAATTATTTTGTAACAAAATACTTCAAAGTTTGCTGAATCGCTTCGACTCTTTCTTTTTTTTTTTTTTTTTTTTTTTTTTT